>BROG01000409.1:450000-655025 GCA_030159075.1 Atrina japonica | reverse complement strand
TATATATATATATATATATATGCAGAGTAAATTTCATGTCATTGATATCTAAATGGCTTTCTCTGTCAATCCAATTCAGGCTGGATGGAGTTCGTCTGGAATTGGGTGGTACCTTGTAACAGCGGCAACCAGAAAATTCTGAATAAA
Source organism: Atrina japonica (assembly GCA_030159075.1). Classification (NCBI taxonomy): domain Eukaryota; kingdom Metazoa; phylum Mollusca; class Bivalvia; order Pterioida; family Pinnidae; genus Atrina; species Atrina japonica. Next base: position 654,878 of record BROG01000409.1, on the reverse strand, counting down.
AAAAAAGCTTGCGATAAGACGTGAAAAGTTGATCTTAGCTTTATTTAATTTGTACAAGACCGTACAGATACCGTCACCTGTCATGGTAGACCAAACTTTTACCCCGATTTTGAGTTACTTTTTATTTCACCGAAAAGGTAATTTAATTAAAATGGCGGGGATTTCTATCTAGTATCATGTAAAGTGTCCCTTTCCGTATTAGCATAGTCCATTTATTTTATCATATTGTTGTTCAACATTCTACCAAAATTCTACCAGATGTCGTCAGCTTTAGGTGCCACAACATTTCACTTGCGTTTTGAACTGACGCCAAAGCTGAGGGTTACGTGCCACGCCATTCGTGAAACTGGACTTCGATTTTTATAGAGTATTCATCGAAATATCTGATTCGTGTTTGGAGTTTGTTTGCTATTTCACTTTGAGTTTAAAGTCTTAGGTGACTGAGATTCACTGCCTTAAATTAAAGTCATAGATGTGACTCAATACTGGGAATAGAACCCAGATCCTTTCGCTTGCGAGTCGAACACTTTATAACTAAACCACTGATGTAGGTTCGTGAACAGTGTACAGGTTGAAATATGTGGAATCAGTCAACAAAACAAAAACAGCAACAAAAGATCATCGGATAGATTTAATTTCGACACCCTTTATCATTACACGATGTCTTTTAAGTAAAACCAGAGATATGTGTCTCTGATTATACTTTGTAATCACTAATGTCGACATTTCACAAGTTGGTATCCGTTTTACAAACTTAAATCATTTCAATTCTATGTAAGCTTACATGACACGATTATGTCAGTCATATGTATTGCGAGTACTTTGTTTGTCCAGCGACTATCGACTGGATAATTTGGCAACTTGTAACAACTTTTACTTGACAAACCGAAGATTAAACAATGGTGATAAATGCCATCGATAAAAGTGGAATAAAACAAAATGAAAATAATGGTAGCATAAATATATCCTGGTATGTATGTACACAATGTCACCTTGATTTTGTCTGATTACATAACATCATGAAAGATACTTAGGCCGACTTGTGGCAAAGGGAAAGGTGTGAGGTTATCACAAGTCACAGATTGCAGATTGATAAATTTAACTCCGGGCACGACGAGGTACAGACTTTTTGTCATTATAATTTCTCGTGGTGTTGCAGACTTTTTGTTTGTTTGGTAGATGGTGGTATCCATGACCAATTTAGTAACACATATATACAACACTTTAGGTTAAATACCTGTTGACACTTTTAAAGGTATTGGTTTTCAAAGATAGATAGATAGTTTATTAAGCTTTAAGCCATCTGGCTTATCAGCATAAATACATATACAATATCATGTAAACACAAATATAATAAATCACATTTACAATCAATATTTAAATACTGTGAGTGGAGTGTAAGTAAGTAAGTAAGTTGGAGGCTGAACACTAATTTTGCCTCGACCTTTCCCCCAAAGCTTTTTTCAAAAAGATTGCTAAATTACACAGTTGCTTCTTATTGTGAACAGATAACAGCTGTATTAATTTGAACATAGAAGGTCTATGCCAATAGTACTTCTTAATGTATTCTCTTCTGAATCTTCTGGTTTTCAAAGATAAAAACCCCAATATCAAGTTAAAAGATTGGTTCATACACCCAGCGAGCACTGGTCAGCAATGTATTTAGTCCATTAAAAGCAGTAAATGAATACATATATTTTTAAAAATCCACTGTGGTGGTTTGCAGAATGCATATTATCAAACGGGGTCAAGTTACCATGGTGACGGGTACTAGTAGTGGCCGAAACTATTATAATAAATATTCTTGACAAATTGAATTTAAAAAAAACACCCGTTCACGTACGTATACAACATGCAGTTGAAACTGTGAAAATAAACAATTATATTTCCTTAATAAGCAATGTATGAAACCTAAGAGCTTTATATTTCATATGTTCGGATAATTTTACATAATTTATATTTATTGATTTATTTGATATACATTTATCATGGTGTTGGTATTACTTTTAAATAAATTACAGGGTAACCATGAAAGGTTATGAAATTGTGATTATAATATTTAGGACTAAAAACAATCGATAGTCATCTAGTGTCGTACTAAAGTAATACCGACATGCCGACATGCTTATAATCTATTTGTGAAATTATCTTATCACAAACTGTGTTAGCAGCAGATAAATACGAATAACACAGTTCACAAACGAGACGCATTCCCTATCATGACCGCATTTCCTAAAGGTGCTAACTCACCGAGATTCTGTTATTCTGTTATTGCCTTGTTTATCATAAACTGTTTCTCACAATTGCACATAACATTTGTGGCATCTGTTTTAGAAATTGTTAATTAAAATGATTAATGCATTGATTCATCTTTTTCTTCAAATTAAAAAAAAAATCCTGATGAGTTGTATAGCTGAAGGCAAATGAATGAATAAATCGGCATTTGAAATCGGTTATACATTGTATTTCATACAAATGAGCTGTGATGGGGGTCTATTTACTAGACACTCCATTAGTTTTATATATATATATATATATATATATATATATATATATATATATATATATATATATATATATATATATATATATATATATATATATATATATTGTATTAAAAGTATTGGTGTTTTTATGTTAAACTCGTAAAGATATAATAAAAGCATATGTTAAAAATTAAAATGTTGATCCTACCCAAAACTTTATTCTAGATTTTTTTTAATTCTAGATCTTATTCTGTCTAAATTGGCAGTGAGCTAATGCCATAGAGATATACAATATTTTACATATATATAAGATGTAATCAAGTTACAATTATAACTGTTGTCTTTCGTTCAAGAGATCAATATTACAAATGCATCTAAGAGGACATACCTTATTATTATCATTGATAACATTGACAAAATTATAAAACGTCTCCAATCTACGACTTGTTAATTTTTCGAAACATCATTATTATTATATGTACGAAATTAAAGTAGAATAAAGATGTAAGAAGCATTAACATCCCTAGGCTAGTAATCCTTGATAGCATTATAATGTCTAACACTGGTTTACACGTGTCGTGTCCATGAACTGTTTCGGATATATTCGTGCTAAAAACTGGTCTGGAAATATATTTTTACATTGATTGAATTAATGTTGATGTAAGGATCGGCGTACTTAATGGACGATATACGATGGTCACCGATCGATTTCCGTTTTTATTATATTTGTATGCGCAGAAATTAAATAGCGACTTTCCACGCGAGACGAAATGTAAACATAAGAAGGTAGAGGTCAACACAGCTGTGACGCTCACGTGATACCATCTTGATATTGTATATATCTACCTGTGCAGGTTTGTATACGGAATAGCTTTAGTGCCATAAATGTGTTGTATTGAATACGACTTGATGGTGTAAGAAATGTCCAGATTACACCAACAGATAATTCGGATGGTTTTATTTCAATTGTACAAATTGAAATACAATTGATCTACAGTAATTATATGATCATCATCAATCATGCAGAAATATATATGAAGGTTCTATATTGTATTTTAAAGAAATTAAGATAAGTCTCACATGTAGGCTAAATGTATTAGTTGGTGTGGGAGTGGAATGAGGATACAACGTGTGGGAGTCTGTTAAAGGAATAGCCTACTGATAAAATTTAAAGCGAGAAATTAAAAACTATGTTTTAAAATATCTATTTGTCGACTTGATGCATTGCAATGAATTGTGTAGACCAAGGCTTATATGATGTGACACCTCGCTAGGCTATTTTAGAGACCACTTAACTGACTGACTCACATTGCTCACTCAAAGTGGTCTGATAAGCGAATTACTGATGACTGTACTCGTTGAATTGATCTAGATATCTAGGTCCTACATGTATTCAGATCATTTCAAGAGACTGATTATACGGTCTTATTAAAATCAGAGATATATAAAGTATCGTTGTTAATATGAAATGGTTACAACATTCCATCAGTGCTATTATATATATATATATATATAATGTGTGTGTGTGTGTGTATGATTATCTCTTATCGCTGATTCCAAATACAGGTCTCTTTTTTTACGATTTTAAGATATGATACAAATGGGCCTCCATAGTTAAAAATCGGTGAAGCGTAAGATGTTAGCCTTTGCGATCACTCGTTGACATGAACAACTACACGTGTGTTTGACCTGATAAATCCACTTCGTACAGGACATAATAGCGGTGTATGCTTAGGATACGTCCCAATATTAACTTGACTTTACTAAACAGGATACGTTTCGCTTATTATTTGATATTTTTCTATCCGAAGTTGGTATGATTTATAAGGTTTTGGACAAAACAGAAATCGAGGGGTTAAAAAGTGAACTAGAAGCAGCATTACCGGGTACGGCAAAGGTTAGTAGTCATTTTACATGTTCATGTGTCTGCAACATGGTATAGTATCATTATTATATATATATATAGGCGGAAACATGCTGAAAATCGTAAAGGAGAGAGATAATCTCAGCATTACGGTACGCTACAGTACACACATTTAAAAATATTTAGGGGTAGTTATGTGAAATCATATCTACATGTCCTTGTATTTTGATCCACCCTATGTAACATTATTATAATGATTATAACATATTCGATCAGACCTTGTGCTTTCCATTCATTTAATTTTTCAGAGCATACATTTCTAAATTACTGCACGTGTGCCTTTCACCACGATGTAGATCTCTACTATTTAAATTTTAAAAATAATTATGCCGTTCACAATAACAACAGTTTGTTATCATTGGCATATTGCCGGTTTGTGGTTTGACAGAAAAACATGACATTTACATTGGCGTCGGAAGCGAATTGAAAGTGTGGGGGGGGCTAAACCAACTTAAAACACACACACACACGCCAGAAACGTCTGGGGGCTAAGCCCCAATTTTCAACACCTATGTCTATCTTTGCAAAAAAGCCCCCCCCCCCCGGTTCTGACGCCTATGATTTATTTGAAAGAGACTTGGAAAAACTGTGGCCTACATTTTTTAAAAGGGTCGATCTACATTATTTAATTATCAACCATAGGAGTTAGTTTTTTAATTTGTCGTTTTAATATATTGGTATGGCTATAACAAAGAAATTATAAATGATACATATGTATTATGACACATTTTAATATAATAAATAATTATACAAAATAACGTAATAGTTTTTTTGTAATCATAAAATGGTTAACATTATTAATACATGATGGAATAAATTCTAATACTAATACATGTATATTACTTGTACAACAACTATCACCACTTTACCGCCACAACTGCCCTACACCCAGTGTAATGTAACCTCTGTAGCCTAGTTACTACAAATACTTGGCCTACCAATCACTGACTACTACTACTACTACTGATGCTTCTATTACTACTAGGTTTACTACTAATCTAATTATAACTACTAATTACTACTACTACTAGTCTTACTATTACCACTGCTACTGCTAAGAACTACTACTACTACTACTACATCAACGCTGTGTTAACTTCATGACTTTCCTACGATCCTTTCCTCCCCCCTTTTCCTTTCTGTTAAAGGTGTGGTTAAATCTATTTATTTTGTTATTTATGTGCTTATATTCTTGTATATATTGTGTATGTAATTCCTTCCATGTCGATGAGCCATACTATTACAACAACAACAAAAATATGTATCTCATTTATGAATTTTAATTTCAATATTTAGCTCTTTGATATTATAAAACATATAAGTTGTACATAGACAATGTACATGATAGGCTTCGAAATAAACAAATGGGGAAAACCCTAACTCAGGGAGTGCCGTATTTGTAAATCCCGGATCTACTTTCAAGTACTTAGACTCTAGACTGAAGATATATTGTGCTTTCTCACTTTAAATGTGACATCCGTGTTCAAGTGATAACATGTAAAATCGATAATTCTGTGTTAACACAAGAGAAATGGATAACACATGTACATTCGTTTTCTTTTGTGAAACCAAGCAGGGTAAACCCAAACATGAAATATTTAAAAAGTGGTACATATAACTATAAACTTAAGTAAATTTTACAACATTAGTTATCGCTAATTTACCCCAATTATCAATAATCATGTTATAAAAATAATTACGAGCTGGGTAACGTACCTTGGAAAATATAAAAGGGATATCGTACACGAACTACAACCAGTTAATTGACTATATACCGCGGATATGCACTATCCAGGTATCTGAAATATTTCAGTTGAGTCGGCCTTCGTAATTTATATTATGTCTTGATATCGCGTCATCTCCAAGGAGAGAGAGAGAGAGAGAGTAACAAATCATCAAAATATCGCTACTCTACGCTGAAGATGTTCTAGGCTTGTGCCATCTCTTACTTAAAATCTTGGGTCCGTCCCTGATATATATGTAAATATAACATATAGCAAAATAATTACATGTACATTTATATATATATATATATATATATATATATATATATATATATATATATATATATATATATATATATATATATATATATATTTTATTTTTTTTATCATAGTGTTTGTCTTGTAAGTAGGCTACTAAGTCTGTGACTAGAATCCAAACATTTTACTGTTACCATTCCTTATTCAAACAGAGCTGGTGTTTCGACATAGTTACATCTAAGTCTTCAGCAGGGGTTTCGCTGACTTAGAGGCGATATATGCCGTGGGTTGGAGCACTTTGCACAAAATGAAAGCCATGGGTCTACAGGACAAAATAGACGTCGTGCGTGGAACATGTGGGGGAAACCATAACTTTTTGGACATAGTTGTCTTTTCTAGTATAATTCTACACTTGAATGTTTTCATGTAAAATTACCCATTTTTGTATTTGTATTATTAGAATTTATATGGTATTTTACGCAACACCCAACATTTTTCAGTTATATAGTGGCGGCCAATTTTTATTGGTGGAGGGGAAAACCCGGTGAAAATGTTCCCGGGAAGAGACCACCCGCCTTCCACAAGAAAACTGACAAATCTCACAAAAATCAGCCTAGTTTCACTTCCCATGCTTTCATTACATTGCAAATAAATAATCCATTATCATTATTTCTACAAACGGGTAATCATATATTTTCAAAACTATTCTGATATTCTTAATTATAGAGATTAAGTCACGTTCTATATTGTTCTGTTTCTTTATATTCACATCAACATCTGAATACACAGGACATATCACTAGCTTAATTTTGTTATATCAGTATAGATTTTCTGCTGAATCATCGTTAGAAATACTATACTGCGCTTTATATCTAAATGATGTTAATTTTTCATTATTTCCCAAATTTTTTACATCACGAAGATTTCATCAAATATCCTGTAGTTCAGCTGAAGTATAGGTTTTTCCAACGAAACACAAATAAATAAAAAGTATAACATATAAACCAGATTTTATTTGGTTCAACTGATTCTATGTCCCAGTGGTTTCTTTTTACTTCTTTGCGTGAATAAGAATACACGACAAACTTTTCTACTGCTGCATCGCGTTACACTCATTCTTTGCTGATATTTTTCTTCATATTTTTATAACAAAGAGTTGAACATATAAGATATGTTATTTCACATTTTTGTTTAACATCTTATGAAATATATATTACGTGTTTACTTCACAGATAAAAACTGACTCGACTGGTATATGTTGTTATTAAAAGAGAAAAAGAAATAGACACGTTTCATGACAAATGTCATACTTAGATTCCCGATTACTACAAAGGCGATCCTTGAATTTTTGGTCAACATTTTATTTTCATATTTTGATCATTTCTTGGTAAGATTAACACACTAACATCATTGTAAAACAATAAACATCTATATATATATAATAATAATAACCGAAAAGCCTAAAATACGATATTTTACTGTAGATATGAGTTTCAGGTAAAGGAATGGGCTTCAATTACCGAGTGGTCAGTTAAAGCACCAACGTTTTCAACTGATGGCCCTCAAAACGGATCTAAAACAACAAAAAATCTCATAATCAGTATCGCTGTTTTTACTTATAACGACGATCCCACTGGGACCTAAGCTAATTTTGTGAGAAATTTTGCCAGCTTACTTGTGGGTGGCCAGTGCTCTGTACCCGGACACATTGTAAGCGGGTTCTCTCATCCACCATTAAAAACTGGCTGCCATCATATGTCTGAAAACTTGCTGAGTGTTGCTTAAAAACATTTAGATTTACCTATTACGAAAATATATGTCAGCATATTATTATCATCCACGTTTATATTCGATAACCGTCAAAAAGGTGGGTTCAGGTGTCATGGAGGAGTAAGCATCCCGAATTCGATCGGCAAGTTTTATTTTAATAGGATGGGCCCTAATAATTTTATAGGTCAAGGTCACGAGTATTCTTTAATCACCTTTTAGTTTGCACGATTCCTTGAGCGCTACGGATAGGTTAAGAGGCAATGAGATCCTATAGCTAAAAAAGGAATGCCTCAGATCAGCAATATATAAAGCTAATATTAGCTTTATATATCGCTGCTCATATGTATTCATATTCATTTTATTACGTGCGCACGTGAGACATCAGACATCACATGAACGTGTATTAAATATTAAATATAACGTGCGCAACGTAATGATTTAAAAATACACGTGCACACGTAAAAGAAAATAAGTGTGTTACCTTTGCGTGTATAACATCATACATGCACAATTTCCATATTTATGAACATTAAAAATTTATATTTTGATAAAATAATTTTGATAGTCATTCGTTTCTTATTTCCAAGTTCAATTACTTATGCATGTTGACATGTCGAAATAAGCAATTTTCAGTTATAGGCTATATGTACACTGTAGTTGGTTACTAATTAACTTGGCCACCCGGAGTGAATAATTTTAATTATTCGGACATGCACGGTAACTTACAGATGTCAACTAGAATAGTAGCTTAAAGAAAGTAATTGCTTTCGGGGATTTCACTATGGAATGGAAGTAATAATCTTTCGAAACATAAAAAATACACGACACCTTTATAGAACTCAAATGCCAATATTGAATCTTAATTGTCCTATTAATTCTTAACCTCACACATCGACAGGCCTGAAGTTATGTGCAAATGTGTATACACATTTATATACTAGACATCAGCGTCGGAAGCAAATTGAAAGTGGGGGGGGGGGCTAGACCAACTTAAAACACATACACACGCCAGAAACGTCTATGTCCTATGTCTATATTTGCAAAAAAGTGGGGGGGGGTAATACACTTCCGACGCCTATGCTATATTAGTACTTTGTTGTATCTTTTTTAGTAGAATCAGTTAAAAGCAATATGAACTGTCGTCGACGAAAATTTTGAATTAAGATCTCATGCAGTATGTTATCTTGTATCTGTCCGAAATGTATCTCCTGGTAGTTAAAAAAAAATGCAAACTAAGCGTATGGTTAGAATAAACTTGCCTAACCTAACCCTTTGTAATTGTTAGTTTTATTCCGCCATCGCGGCAGATTAACTTTTGGTATGATTTTACGAATTTAACCGAGTGTCGACGAAGCACGAACGATTCGAAGACAGAATCGATCATAAGTGCTTATCCCACACCCGAAAACGAAGTTTACGGGTTTAAACCATATTAGATGTACATGTAGGTAACTTTTCATGTTCGGCGATATTTTGAATTGTCTTAAAGTACTTTGGTGTTTATGAGACATCCAAAAAAAAAAAAAAAAAGTGCCGTCGCTGACAGCTCGACATATTGCTTTAATACTAAGAAGAAGAGAAGATACAGCCAGTCACTACCTTGTGCAGTTGTAATACATACCAGTACTAAATAAATATAGGAAATAAATGTACTGCCAGGCGAGTTACGTCTAAAATAATTAAAAGTGTATGCTTTGTTGCAATGCTTCTTACCTTTCTTCTGAGGAATATGAAATTCAATTACTTGTATGTGTCTGTCTACCATTATAAAGTGGCACATCCGGGATCTGTCAGAAACCAAAACAAAATAAAAACCGGTTAAACGTTTTGCCTTGTTCTATTTTACTGTGACTCTAATATTTTTGTGCTTGTCAACCCTGTTATAATCTTATTAGATTCATTGTGTTTGTAAGCATGTGCCAATTTATCTTGACAGAACTATATATTCATATATTTCGTTTGGGATGCACGTCTCACGCCCCTTCAAGTCTGTCTTGTAAATTATCGTTATTATTGCTGTTTAATGTATAGAGAGTTACACACTTGATCATTAATACGGGAAGTCTTTATTTATCCTAATTATTACAACTGGATACGATTAAACCTTTATTTTGAGTAGCAACCATTTCTCCTCCTTCATGTTATGATACAGATGTTGCGTATAAACTTGGTGCTAGCTTTCTTACTTACAGAGTTGATTGAACTTTAAGCTATATCAGTGATCTGAATTTTACAGCAAATCACTTCACTATCCCATTATACCTGGCAATTAGATGTTCTAATTAACGAACTGTCGTTAGCAGTCACGGGAGATTGTAAAACGCCATTTACATACAATTAACCAGTTTGCTTTTTACTACCTTTCACGTGCTGTACATGTGGTGTTACAGCTAATATTAGCTTTATATATCGCTGCTTGTAATAGTCGAGTTCATATAGAGCGACCTCGGTCAACTTGTCTCATCTTAAAATATTACCTTACCTGAACACATTACTAAGACTTCCATCACTCTGCATACACGTGTCTATAAACTTGGAAAAATTTGGGGATTTAATTGAATATAACCAGAAAATGTTGAATTTCTGTTTTGAAGTAGAGATTATTTTACTGGCTGCTTTGTGTTATAGTCACTATGCTTTTCGTATTATAACAAGGACACCTTCTCATATTCGCCATGGTGTTGGTGAATTGCCCGGGGTCGGGGTGCCCAAGAAATAGATTTTTGGGTTATCATTTGGGGGTTACAAGTTCTTGTTTGATAGAACATAATATGAAATTGATTAACTTAATTGTTGTTATTTAGAATATGAATAAATCATGTAAATTCATATCTGAATTCTGTAAAAACGATTATTATATAAAACGTGTCTCTTATATATGACTATAAATAAACCTCAGATTTGAATATCCTCTCTGAAAATGATATGTAACAAAATGTTGCTCAGCCAACCGGCGTGGAACAATATGTCGAACATTTTACAACCTGTATACTTTGTATGCATTATAAAGTCAAAAATATAAGGATACTGATAAAATGACTAACGTCAGCTGATATGTATGCTATCACATTACATCATTAGTGTACACGTAGTCTAAATAAAAATATTTAGATGGCAATGACCAGGTAAATGACCACAGATGCTTGCTATGTTTGGGTGTCACACAAATATCATTTTGACTTTGTTAACTGAATCTCGGGCATGACTCGATCGTGAACCCGGAGACCCCCTGTGTGCCAGGCAAACACTCTGACCGGTGTGGTGCTGTGAGCGGTCACACATGGCCATAACATACACCGGTTTTAATAACGGGGAGGATATGATATACATCTACGACCATAAAATAATATAACTTGAAATTTGAAACAAAATGCATACGATTAATCATAAAAATGTAGGGGAAAATGCGATACATTAGCGCACAAAAATCGAAATATAAAGTGGAATTATTTTGTAAAAACTTGTAAAAACCCTGTAGGTAAACATGTTTTTTCCATGAATAAATTCCGATTCGTTTCATATAATTACAGATATACTATGTAATAAGAAATGTTGTACAAGGAGACCTAGATGGATTCGAAATAATTGTCGACAATTGGCCGCAGTGGAAATGTATCCTGCTTCGACCGGAAGCTGAAGAAAGGGTACGTACATCACGGGAATAGAGTGTTGTTTTATTTATAGTTTGCTATGAGTAAACTTCTACTGTAAAATGTTATGATAAGATACGAAAAACAATAAGTAGAAGTTAAACACTCCGCAGTAATTTGTCTTTCATGTTGAAAACGTTAAATTCAAACTGCGCGAAAATATTTCCAGCGGTCAGAACAAAAGTATTGACTGCGTCAAATTAAATGATGTCACTGTTAATCATTGTTAAAACCGTATGAATTAAACATCCCCGCACATTTGTTTGTATGATTTAACATTTCGTCCCTAAATATCTAAATGGAATATTCTTTTCTAGCGTCTTAGATAGACGAGTCCATTATTGCTTTTAGTGTTGAAATGATTAAGATGTGATCATTGCTACAAAGATATATGTATTTTTCAGGTTTTGTCGTATTTCCGTTTTACACATATTTGCCACACAAAGAGTGTCTCTGCTTTGAAGTACTTTCTACAGCGACCTGGTTTGATAAACTGGAAACAAACAATCAATTTTACAGGTATGATATTATAACACTTAGGTTATGATAAGTTAAGTTTTTGTTTATATAGGATTAAAAATGGAAACATTGCTTTATCAGAATAGATTTATCAGCTCAATTTGGCGAGATACTTCAGAGGATGATTGTTGTAAAATGACACCTATGCACATGACAAACAATTCATTGTTAGTTGTACTAAACATTGAAGATTGTGTGTTCATTGTCAATACTTTGATATTACTTATGTTATCATACATGACATTGTGCAGTTGTTCTGCTTAACAAAGATCAGTATGGCCCCTGTACAATGTACACAGCATAATTATAAATATGGATCAATATTTTCATATTTTGATTGATTTTGAAACAGCTGTTATTGCAATCATTTTCTCTTGTATCTCAAGTGATGTTGTCATTTTAACAATGTATGATGTAACTAAAGGACATTTTTAATTGTCTTGTAAATCTATCAACTATTTTTCTGTTTTTCTTTGTCGGTAACTAGGTGTTCCAAATGACGTCATACCTGTGTTGAGTGAAGTTAGTCGTAAACATGGTGGACAACTTACTTCCAAAGAGTCCCGTTTGATGTATGCATGGAGTAAATCTACTCCTCCAGAAATTCCTGAGTAGGCAACTTTTACATTTTTTTTTATCAAATCATTCAGTTTGTATGAGGTTGATATTCTAAAAAACCAGTTTGTTTTTGCTATCATCACAGCTCTTCTATATGTGAATTACATCATTGGCATTTATATGTCTGTGCTTTGATTATTTTAAATTTTAATTGATATTTATAGGTATATATAACAATGGTCATAGTATGCTGAAACTTGTAGACGCAACATAAACTTTTGATTATGTCTAGACTTTATAACAATACAGTTTCAAAACAAATTGATTTGAATTCTGTGTTATAGATATCTAGGTGTAATCTTTAAATTTGTAAATAACCTTATTTAATGTGGGGGCGGGGAGGGGGTGTTGTATACCTGAGCTTTAACGCATGGTGGTCATGGATATTTATCTACCATTTTGACATAAAAGTGTGTTAATTTGGTATTTAATTACTTCAATGGCTTAATATTTAGGTTGACTTGCTGGAAAGTACAATGTTACGCCAGGTTTCAGACAATAAAACAAATACTATTAGCTGATGACAACCAGACAAAAAAAACCCCAAAAAACCAAACAAAACAAAACAAAAAAAACTATTAACTCATAACAAGGTGAACATGCACGTCATATGTGTTCTGCTTTTCCTAGTAACTGATTATATAACTAGTGACAACTAACTATTGTTATCCTGATCAAAGCAAATGTAAGGGGTCATATGGTTTCCGAAACATGTTATTCATTTTTGTCAAAATACTTATAATTTATTTTTTTAACTTAACGTTTGTAGTTTGTCATACATTTTATATGTAGAAAATGCTCTTTGGATAATCCTTCTTATTTCCCTTGATAAGTTGATTGATATTTACATCTCCAAACTAAAAAGAGAAAAATAATGAAAAGCTCAAACTGTTTAGATAATTGAATAGATTGATTAACAAACAAATAGCTGACAGAAGTACTATTTAATTAAACTATACTCAATGACATCTGTAGCCACGTTTGGACTCATCCATTTCAAAGAATGGTCAAGTCCACTTTCAGAATTCAGATGTATATAATTTAGAATCCAAATTTCATAATGACTGTACATTCAATATCAACTTGTTCACCCTAGAATTTTGACAGTATATCATTCCATATAATGATTTGGGTGAGTCTAAATGTGACTTCAGGGGTAGGTGAGATAAGCATGATGCTTATTTTTACATTTTCATATACTTCACAGACACTTGTATAACATATGCCAGTTGATATGTATAATTTTGTTCTGCATAGATTGCATACTAAGTTTGAAATATAAATTTAATGTGCCATGTGAGAGCTGAAAGGTCATTTCTATTTAAAGATCATTGAATAATATTGTTAAATTTGGTTTTACCTGGACTAGTCTCCCTGAGTGACAATTATTTGGCATATACTATGAATAATACTGCACCAAACAAATTAGTGTTACACAATGCAAACATGTCTTGTTTGTTTGTTTATATATCCCAATGTCTTTTTCCATTTACTTTAAGAGGCATTAGCATTGTTTACCTAATAAAAAAAAATAGATGCATCTTTTTCTACTTTTACTACTTGCATTTGATGTACAACTTTTTTTTTCTACTTTTACTTTTTGTACTTGTTGTACAATAATATATTCCTATATATTTTGTGAAAATAAGGCCAGGTCCAGCAGTTTGGTATTTATATACAAATAGTTAGATTGAGTTAATCAGTTGCAATTGAAAAACTGCCAAACATCGGTTTCTCGAGCAAATTTCACAAAACATATAGGAATTTAAGAATTTTTATGCCTGTGTATGTCTCTTTTTGTTATTGTATATCAATCGAAGTATTAAAAAATGGGTGAAAAATTGAAAAAATGCAGATACAATACACACATTTTTCATGTTCTTGTGATTTGTTATAATTAAATTAGATAAACTGTATTAAATTGTTACCATTGTTTCATTGATCAAGATATATGATGAAAATATTATAAAATGTATATTTTGAAATATATGTTCCCTTGTCTGTAGCACTTGAGAAGCTTGGTCATTTTCTGCAGCATCAGCTCGGGTGTAAATACTGGTATTTCAACATATATAATCCTTAACCTTTATATATTTTTTTCAGTTTGAATATGTTATGATGTGGTAAACGTCATATGTTAATACTGGTTAGTCGGTTATATAATAGTATTTGAATATTTTCAGGGTACCAGCTGGGTTGAAATTGACATCTCTCAACAAATACCATGTCGATTTCATACAAAAAGACTGGGAAGAAAGAGGTAGAAAGGAGGCCCTTGAAGCTTACTTCACAAGTGTGATAGATAAGTTTGAGAGCAGCTGTCTGGTGGATGAAAACCAACAGTTATTGGCTTATGTTTGTATGCAGTATAATGGGTCAATGGCAATGCTCTATGTACGACCAGAATATAGAAAGGAAGGATATTTCCATATACTTTTAAGTGACCTTACAAAAAAGATCTTAGAAAAACATGATATAGCATATGGCTTTATACCTACACACGACATATCTCTGATCAATCTAGCACGGGAACTTGGCTTTGAATGGTTTCCACAAGGAAACATGACATGGAGTAGGTACATTCCAAAACCTGTTTCCAAAAATCAGCCAAATGAGCAGAATGTCTCGGAGCCGATTGCAGAACAAAACATTACAGAAGAAAAAATATCAACAGATTATAGCAAATCTTTGATTAATACACTTCCGCTTCAAATGTCCATGGTTAATTTATAGAGTAAAAAACATTACAGGGGTTCAAAATTCCCTAAGGCTGAAGTAGGGGAATTTGTGTTCGTATTTGGCATTTAGAAATACCTGAAATCAGAGGGACTTGCCTCATCTGCATTCATTTAATTTTACTGTATTACTTATCAACAAAATTTAGCATGGACTTTGAAATTTCTTAAATGAACTTGCCAGAAATTTACTCTCTAAGTCCCTGACTAGAGTATCTATAAAAGAATTTTGAACCCCTGCATTAAAGTGAAGGTTGTTTTTTGTTGTCATATATTTATAAATTCATTCATATCATCTAAGTATATTTCCTTCTTACACACAGTTCAATGCTTTCCTGTTTTACAATAGTTTATAGCAGAGATATGATTTGAAAGATGGATGTGTACATCATAGTTCTTAATTGCATTTGTTATTGTTGCAGTTATGGTTTAAGTGTAACATATATCACATTGAAACGCGTTTGTGAGTGGACCTTTCTGTTGTAATGCTTTATGTTTTGTATACAGGAAGAATCTCGGAGGGTCTCATTGTTGCTTCCTAAATGTCACCATTATTTGATAGTACACCGTAACAGGTTGGAAAATTATATATATATATATATATATCTTCAATTACACATGCTTAGAGGAAGTAGAAATTTACAAAGTATGAAATAAAGAGAGATGATGTAAATAGATGCAGAAAGAAAGAAAGTTGGAGAGTGTAGATGGGTGAAAGGATAGTTATCTTGCTAACTGGATAGATGGATAGATTAAGAGAGACAGCGAGGATGCAAATCATGGAATTTTATTTTTTTTAATTGTATTTCATTGAAACTGTAATAGTTTTATCTCATGTAATTTTTGTTACCCGAAGGAAATGAATAACTGACTTCTTCTAAACCTGTGTAGTTAAACCATTTATTTTTTTAATCAAAATTTTTATAATGTTCCTTACCTATGCACAATTAGCCATGTTTATATTGTTGGTTATATATAGAAATGGATATAATAGTGACTTTTTTAACTAACAAATAGCCATTAATCATTTATATTTAAACATGTCCAACAATATGCTGGTGTATTGATTGGACAGTCAATTTGCTGTAATGTAATTCTTTTTGATATCGATGGTTTGTTACATTTATTTAAAATAATTGTATATCCTTAATTGCTCCGTTTGTATTTCAAAGGTATTTTGTTTTTGTTGTTGTCTTTTTATCAGGGATCTTATTTTCTTATTATGTTTAAATCTTGTTAATATTTTCATGCATCTACCATTGGGATAACATTCATATTTTTGGAACCAATTATGTCTATGTTGCATGTGAACTACGCTTAAAACGGAGGTTCTAGGGTCCATTTGTCACCATGACTATATCTTGTACTGGAGATAGACTCGGTAAACATGCAAACATGAAGCATGTAAAATCAAATTATATTCTCGAAATATTTGGTTAGAATCATAAATTTGCAATGGAGAAATAAATAATAATGTTTTAGAGTTTTAGGCTTTGTTTTTATTTCAAACTGTGTGACATTGCTTAATCGTTATGGTCGTTGAGCTAAGCCAGGTCTTTTACGGAAGATGGCAAAGAGAATTGGTTCATAATAATAATATAAGCGTTTCTTTATGTAAGAAAAAAAACATACAGCTTGCAATTTATGGGTGAAAAGGTTGTGCTGTTTAAAAAATAATACTCCTTCTAACGTTATATGGTTCCAGGTTTAAAATCCGAAACTACCGAACAACATATGATGACAGTCTAGAAATTTGAAGTCGCATGTTGCATTAAAATTCTATTGTATATACAATCAATGATATAGATCTAAGCGATGTCACAAAATGGTTTCAAACCTTTTTTGCGTCATATAACGAATGAGCTATTGAACACCTAAAACACTTAACACATGCATACATTTTTAATGTGTTGTAATCAGGTATATATTTTACATCATACAACCACAGCATATCATTTGATAGATAAGTTATGAAATATAAAGTATCACGAAAGGATGCAGATATATCAAGACTGTAGTAAAATATATACATCTACATGTATTAAGTTTTAGGTAAAATATTTCAAAGTAATCTGAAAACTGCTATTATATATTACGTGTCACTGTCTAGTGCATTTTTTTAATTTTAATTTATAAGTTGTATTAGACAGGCATGTTAAGTAGAAATGTTTACTTGACAACCTGTGTTCAGGTCAAATAATCTGCTATACTGTAGGACTTCGATTTGCAATTGTTTATTGTAATTAATTCTATATTTGTAGGTAACATTGATATATATCGGTTAAAAAAAATAAAAGTTGAAAATTCTGAAA
Organism: Atrina japonica; assembly: GCA_030159075.1. Classification (NCBI taxonomy): domain Eukaryota; kingdom Metazoa; phylum Mollusca; class Bivalvia; order Pterioida; family Pinnidae; genus Atrina; species Atrina japonica. The sequence goes on along the minus strand of BROG01000409.1, from coordinate 636,882 downwards.
ATTGCTATATACTAGGAACTTTCCTTTTCATTTTGAATTAAATTAGTTAACTACAAATGTTTTTTTTATTTCGTATGATTATAAGATGATAGTAATGACACACACACACATACATGTTTGTACGGTGCTGGATGTTAGGTGTGGTATGATTTCATACAAAACGTATTATTTATGGTCTGTTGATGAAATGACATTGATTGCTTCTGTGTCGTAAGCTCGGGGATTTCGGTTCATTTTGTAACCAATCTGCAGCTTCAACTGAGCAATTTAAAATATACATATTTATATATAACATAACATAAATTAAATACGAATGTATAATCATGAGATTTTTATAATGTTAGTTTCTAAAGTGTTGAAGTGCTGATTCAAGTTAAATATCCCATTACGTACTCTGCATCTTTATCACAACACACACGGATCATACTACTATAAGTCGTCATGACTGGGTGTGTTGAATGTACTCGTACTGATTTTGGCCACGTTTCAAAGGTGAGCTTGTTAACAGCATGATGGTGTGTCATTAATTTTGTACTTGATAAATTGATGTTTACGCGATTTATACACTCGGGCATTGTCCAAATACGTCGAGCAAATGATATAAACGACGTTTTCCTATTATTTTTCTGTATCACTTAATTCTCTTTGTATCTTTGGACGTGACCGGATGTTAGATATGTGACCTGTTATACGTGCGTCGTCTGTTATATGACGAATATCGCTGACTGGTTCCATTGATAATTATATTCATATTCAGGTCAATATAACTGATATGCGTATCATAGTGGGATCAAATGAGTAAACATCCAACACAATTCACATGTATATAATTAATGAATATATAAGGTCTTCGTTGTTTTCTTATTTTCGAAAGTTTTTTTGCTAAATTAGGTCCTCTTAAAGCCTCAAATCATAGACGAACCCAGGGATGACTGTAAAATACACATCTTTTATCATAAATAGAAAATAGGTGGCTTAAATGAGGTGGAAAAGTGAAAAAAAAACCAGGAACGGATCAAATGTTCAAGACGAGAAATTTTGTCGATTATACTTCATCGGTTGAACGCCAATTAAAAATAGTAAATGTGTAAATACATACAGAAATAAATCGAGTTAATAGAGAGAGAGAGTGAGTGTGTGTGTCCTTGATAGCACTATTGTTTCTCAACGAACCTGATATTTTAAGTGTATTCCAATTAAGGATGAAAACAAATTTATTTGTACAAACCACCTGCTACAAAGACTGTAAAAGGCATTCATATATTATTCATAAAAGACAACAGACAAGTTTTAATTATCGCGTACGACCACTACCGTTGATAAGGAAATAAATAGGTGTTCCCGTATAGTTAATAAAACTAAAGGCAATATATTTCTTCTAGAATACATATGTTCAGAAAACGGTAATAACTTTCGCACTTAATTAGGATAATTAATTTAAGATCTCGTGTAGCAAGATGTTATATCTTAACAGAATCCAACACGCTTTCCTAACAGAGATGATTTTCCTCAGTTCTATTTGACAAACATTGAAATAAAAGATGTTTGTTTTTTATAATTTACACAGAACATCATTTGTTTTCTATTAACAAACAACGTAAAATCATCATGGACAAGGATATACAAAAACATGTGGACAGAATGTCAGGAAACTTACATTCCAATAGAAGATCATTTCAGAACCGCAGTAGAACACCGTCTTACATATCACCTAAACACTTGCAATGGTTTCCAGGGGAAATTCAATTATATGAAAACACATTTCGAATTCTATCTTCAGCTTTGGATAAAGTTAGAAAGAGAAACAGGATAAGGAAGACTGCTTTTGATGAAAACAGAAAATTTGAAAAGTTTCTATCGTTGCCACCAATCATGTTGCCTCCGCTCTACACGTTGAAACAAAAACCCATGAAACAGAAATCCATTGCGTACCCCACACCTGAAAGGGGTCCGATATCTGAAGACGAGTGGAAAGAACTTTCTTGTTGTAAATATTTAAGGCGTGGATTACCAAAGTACAGTGCAAATATGCAAAATGATTTAATTAGACAGTACTTTATGTAAACGAGAGGTATGTTTGTATTTTTCGAGATTAACTCGAGAATTGAGAACGGATTGATAATGAATTAATAGAGTTCCTCATTGGATATCTTGAAATTATTTTATTCCTGTGAAACACTCACAATCTGAAAAGGAAGCTAGCTTATCATACGGTTTGATACTTCCGGTAAACCATCATGATATCATATTTTAATATTGGATGTACTTCAGTAAATCAGTAAGATCGGTCTAATTTTCTGAAACGACGTGATTCCTCAGAAAAATATTAACTTTTTATATGAAATTGGTCACATGTTTCCATTGTATCTATGGCTCATAACTTGACTTTCGTACACCCAATCCATGGATTTTTTTTATTGTGCATTGTTTATAATTGAATGTATTGAACTTTTTACGCATTTCGATGTACAATAACTAGCAATTTTCGGATACAAGAAGGGAAGTTACATAGCGAACTATTCACGGGACAAGAAGATACTGGACTGTTGGGTTTTATGTTCTGCAGTTCAGCAAATCCTCAAAATGTTAACGTTTTCTTTCCGGTTTGAAATATATCAATAGAAATTTTGGCATAATATGTTTTTGTCATATTTATAATTCTGGTCTGTTAGATTTGCCAAGACATTTGGTATTTGAATGACATGGTTTAACTCGAGTGCATATGTATACATGTAGACTGCGATAGAAAAATATTCCAAATTTATTTTGAAATACATTTTAATGATCATGATGATAATTGTAAACGCTATACTACAAGATTTCTAGAAATTTCGGAAAATAATAATGTCTGCACAAACCGAATGTAACACACATTTAAAATGATCGCGAATTTCTCAAAATCGACTTTAAAATCAATAACCTCAAAATTAAAAATAGGTTGACACGATCATACCTATCGCATGGACCACTGACCCAGTGCTAAAACACTACGACTAGATCATGCACCATCTGATTATTTTATACTATAGAAATGTTTCGAAATGAAAGTCCCGTTAAAAGTCTAAACTTCTTTAAAGCTAAGACAGTCATCTCTATGCAGTGATTAGGGAATACATTACGATTATTTTTGGCCTTGTATGATACAACTTTCGGTTTAGGAACTCTACATCGAACTCTACAGAAACGATCATCATGGACTCATTTTTGACCTTTTTATAAAAATGTAACTTTGGTAGTATGTATATAATATGGTATCTTAAATACTAAATATTAGAAGAAATTGACTGACAGATATTAGGAGAAATATAACACGTTACACCAATTAACACACGGCACTGTTACATGTCACACGATGACGGCGGAAATGTATCAGTGTATATCGTCTTAGTGACTCACGTGTCCTAGCAACACTTTGTGCAGTTATCATACTAGTTTATTATGATGCAGAGTGGTAGATAACAGTTATGTTAAATGTAATATACTTAATATCTAGTTGTGTAGATTAAATCATTTTAGAAATTAATGATCTGTAGTACTTTGCATTTCACACAAACTTTATGTTAACGTTTTAAATATCCTACGTTCATGTTACAGGCGCAATGCCTATAGCATTGCTTGAATTGTTAATCATGTTTCTATAGATTGTGGGTATAAAGTGAACCAAATATAAGGGATCTAGTATTGGTGTACGTTTATGATGTTTTAAAAGCATGAACAAAGATTTGACTAACACCATCTGCGTGAGGTATTGCATTACATATGCCAACTGGAAGTGTATCTTATGGATGTAAAAACATTCCAAATGTCAATATTGGTATTACATTTCTGAAATTATACCTCTTATTATGTCTTTTTACCTCTTTAAGTGACATATTATTTCACCTACTTTGGATATTTTACCTATGTATAGACAGATCATTTCTGCTGGATTAAAGGTGAATGTAAATAATGTGTTTGATACAAATTGTACAAAAATAGTCAAAACTACACATATGTTTCTATCCGTATCATCAAAATGCATGCGATCCTTGTAGCGGGTGGATTCAACGAGAGCGTAGTTACAACGATGAAGTGCAGTCTGACGATACGGATAGAACAATTTGTATGGTTTTGTATTTATTACATGCCCCTTATTAATCTATGATTTATGTTTACATAAATTTAAAAGTCATTCCGCTTTTAACGACGGCAACAAATATTTTGGATGACATGAATCCTGTTTAAAGAGTAGCTTCGGTGAAATTTCCGTAACCAACTACAGTGCAATACGACGTAACGTATTGCATGAGCGTATTGAACTCTGTATTGTAACCGTATGATTACACATGCAAGTAATAAGATTTCTTATCCTGAGTGTTTTGTTATCACTACTGTTTTATTCATTTTAATATTGTTTCACAACTCCCCAATTTTTTTGACATATATGGAGATGTCATCATCTATTAATAGGTGAAATGCCATATACTTTGACTTGTGCTATGGACTGACGCCAGTGCAATGAGGGATATCTTACGTGACACCTGACGTGATACAGAACCTTGGTTTTAAGTTTCATTCGAATTATATATCATCGATTTCACTTCGTATGCCGAGCGCATGACGAGTTTTTAATATGACCCGGTAGCGGGAAATCGAACCCGGCTTCACCCGATTTACTACTAGTCCACCACTTTAGGTCCACTTCCTTTTCATAAGTCTTTGGTCCAGAAATCGGAATTTTAAATTGAATGGTGTATATCTATAAAAAGTCCATAAAATGTTTCTGAAATAGTCGATTGTCTCTATTAAACTTGATATCACAAGACATGAACAGTCTTTCTATATTCGGCATTTATCAATATTGAAGAATGTTTTATATATATTATAAACATACTACCAAAGTTATATCTAAATCATTTCTAAGAATATTGCATAACGGGATGGTAATTCTATCTTTAATTTCCACGTACAAAAATATCAAACATAAATAAAATAAATCTCAACAAATGAGATCAATTAATCACGTTTATCATGCAACATTATGTAATTCTACTTTTTTATGCTTTACATAATCTTGTAATTTTACACAATTTACGACCTGTGTAGTTATAATTCTGTTAATTACAGTTTTATTAGATTGTAAAGGATGAAATACAAAAGATATTATATATACTTTTCAAACCTTGACAATTATTTTTACGTCATTATAACAAAAGATGTCATGTAAGTTCCCGCAATATTGTGTGCATATTGGCGGGTATTACTTTTGCCTTTGTGTGCTTGCTTGCATGATCTAACGAGAGGCGTGACTGATTTTTGAAAAGCCTTTGTCACCGTGCATGTGAAACAGGGACAGGCGTCTAGCACATTTGTGTGTTAGTCTTTGTTGTGAATGATCCGTATTTCAAGCGTCTTTTAAGTACCGGTACACTTGTATGTTCAATCTGTTAAGGGTGTCAGACTGCACATTCCACACCATTTACCCTATATCTAGGCGTAGAGCTGTGCGGTCAGGAGATAAAATGTCACCTCTGGAAATCTGGCGCGTGTTATGTGTGTAATTGTTTAAACTCTCTTTCTCCTCTTTCTTTGTAACAAAATAACATTCAAAATAACATTATATGTTATTTTTGTCATAAAAAACAACTAATTCCATTTGTTTTTGCATCCAGTTTTTCCAGTCTTGGATCAAATGAATTATGGTGTTATGGTCATGTCATACAACTTTCGGGGCAAAGCCATAAGAACGGAGTTATAATTTTGTACTTAAACATTAGAAACATATTTGTTATTTGCTGCTTGTATTTTATCCATGCATTATACATGATCAAAAAATAATAATATGTCACAACACGTGTCCTATCAATAAAACATGAATTGCATGTCAACACAAGTATTTTGTGTATATGATACAACATGTTACAATTTTGTTTGTTGGTTGTGCAGCTATTTCATTACCCTACGGCTATACGATCTCATCATTAGCGGCTAATGAGTACGCTGGAAGTATATATTAACATTCATGCATAATCTGTAGCTGAAACACGTGTATAAATATACTAATATGAAATGCTTTATTATCAATGTAAATAATGATACTCATTATTAGCATCAATAATTACTACTGCTATTGAATTTAGTAAAAACTGTAGAACGCAATATCATTTCCGTCGTAATTAGTTGGAAGGCGCAAATAAAGGACATAATCATTGACATAGGACTAGTGAACATTGAAACATTTATATATATTATAAACATAATACCAAAGTTACATCGCTCAAGACAATCGTTTCTGTTAATTAGGCTTCTTCAGTTGAGCTCCAATTTAAAATGTATATGTATTTTCTAAAGAGAAAGTGGTATCATATACAAGGCCAAATAATAAATATAAAATTATAGCCAAAATCGAATTCGACCTCAACTGATGAAGTATTATTGGCAGAAACGACCGTCCTCAGCATTTGTTTTTGCTTCTTTTGTGAAATTATAACTTTGGTAGTGTTGATAATATTTACATTCTTGTGATAATAGTCTAGACATTTTGAAAGTCTTATTAGAAGGGCACCAGTCCTTCCTATTGAAGTATAGAATTTTACATAAATGATCCTAGTTAGAAAGATTACATAGCATCAATGTTCGGGGAAATTCTAGTGATTATGTGTTCACCTTTTTGGACCTCGTTGACAACATATACACCTTGAGGTCTAGATATGGTATTTCAACCCCCATGGGGGCCTCCTTGGTACAGTGGATAGAGCATCGCGCTTTTAACCATGACGGCTCTCACGTCTTGTCAGCACAGGTTCGAGTCCCACTGGAACTTAAACTGACCTTTATGAGAAAGCTTGCCAGTTTACTTGCGGAAGGCTGTTGGTCTCTTCCCGAGAACATTGTAACCGGGTTTTCTCCTCCCACTGACCGCCACCATATAACTGAAAAATTGTTGAGCTTGACGTAAAACTTCATTCAAAATTCAAATTCAAATCCAATCCCCTCTCGAATGTAGTATCACATACTATCTATTGTTTGCTTGTTTCATAACTTTTTTGGTTTACATCCGTATTTCAATCTAGCATTGGACAAAGAATCAGAAAAAATATATACAATGGAACCTCACCTAATGACCACCTCACAATTAAGGCAATAAATTTACAGTCTCTTTATTAATAGTGAATCAGTACAGAACCTCACTTAAGAGACCACCTGACTAATCAGACCACTCTGAGTCAATAAGTTAGGTGGTCTTAATAGCAAGGTTCCACTATAGATGATATAAGTTCTTCATAGTTATTTTGCATCAAGTCACACTTTATTCTTTGATAGAGACATCAACATATCGACAACGAGCTATACATTTTGATTACAGTGAAATATATTTAACATACGTGATCTTGGATTTCCCTGTATGCAAAAAAACACATACCTTTCCTTGAAACCATATTTTGTTTTCTCAAAGCATTGATTAAGAATTTGCACATGTAACGAAAATGTTCTTTAATGTTATTTTATCGAAATGTGATCAAATGTACTTTGATTTATGTATGACATGTTGTTTTACACGGAATCAGGGTGATCAATACATACGGTACTGTTGTTTATAGTTATCTTAACTTTCTTGTTGATATTGAAACCGATTTTGTAACGGTTTGCATCCTTCAGATTGGATTAGACAAGATATAATACAGATCCAAAGCCCGAAACAAATACAAAACAGGTTCAACACTTACAAACACATGCCCACATGCACTTACAGAACTCTGATAAATCTGGATAGTAAATATAATTTAAATTGTATAACTGCAAAATTATTATGCACTTACAAATAATATTCGGACTCTAAATCTATCATCAATTACTTGTATAATGAGAAAGGCACTGGTTATCATGATTATGACTACCTTATTTCCTATGCCGCTTGCACGTGAATACGTATGATTCCCCTCAAACAACTGTGAACTTGCCTTATGTTGATACACAAACTTCATATGTATAAACTACTTACCGACATGTTATTGTTACAAATATATCGAAAATCGCGTTTGATGTCATTGGACTTGACTGTGGACTCACGGTGGATGTGACCGGTCGACAGGGATGCACCTGATCCCACCTCTTGGTTTCCAGAGGTCCGTGTTTGTCCATTTTTACTGGATTTGTATCTATGTCCTGGACATTCTATTGATTTATACTTTGGTATCTGAAATTTTTTTATATGTCAACGTTCCCCAAATTTTACGGTCGGTATAATGACCTAGCTTGTGATTGCTCTCAACATTTCATTTAATAAAAATGAAATGTTGAGTTCACTGTTGAACAGTCTGTAACAATTGTAACAAGGATTTATTCCTTACATATTTCATTTGAATTTGACTGTGGACTCACGGCGGGTGTGACAGATCAACAGGGGATGCTTACTCCTCCATTGCACCTGACCCTAGACTATGGTATCTGAGATTTTTATATGTTAGTATGTATTAAAATCACTCGATCTTATACATGTATATAGAGATAAACAAGAATGAATACCAACGAAAATAGTTCATCTTTTTCACATAGGTATGCACTTCAGATGACAAACGTGTTAGGTGCTATTATTTTCAAATATTTGGTTTCGTATCAAAGATATGCATCTGTAAATGTACAAAAACACGCAATATACATCCATTTGCAGATATTCTTACAACATTTTGTTCAATTGAGTAAATTAAAGGCAAACAGACTGTCAAAATGGATTGATTTGTTTGTATTAAAAGTTTCAAATGTTCGTGGTTTTTATATACAAATAAAATAGTTAAAAATCCGGGGTTGAGTAATCACTTGTATTTTCACATGGATCGATTGGGTGAGTAATCATTTGTATTCTCACATGGATCGATTGGGTGAGTAATCATTTGTATTCTCACATGGATCGATTGGGTGAGTAATCATTTGTATTCACATGGATCGATTGGATGAGTAATCACTTGTATTCTCACATGGATCGATTGGATGAGTAATCACTTGTATTCTCACATGGATCGATTGGGTGAGTAATCATTTGTATTCTCACATGGATCTATTGGGTGAGTAATCATTTGTAGTCTCACATGGATCGATTGGGTGAGTAATCACTTGTATTCTCACATAAATCGATTGGGAGAGTAATCATTTGTATTCTAACATGGATCTATTGGGTGAGTAATCATTTGTATTCTCATATGGATCGATTGGGTGAGTAATCACTTGTATTCTCACATAGATCGATTGGGTGAGTAATCACTTGTATTCTCACATGGAAGACAGGAAATCAATCGTCGGCCTGTTTCATTCATTCCACACAATATAATTATGCATGGTCTATTTAAATTTTTTATGGCAACATATCTTTTTTAGCCTTTTCAGTCAAAGTTTTAGTGTAATCCTGGAATATTTATTTTATCAAAATAAAAGTCTGCATGACTTTACGACACTAGATCTGGAGTAAAATGTCTATACTCCGCTCTGTATTTGTATATTATCAACCCTGAGACCAAAGTCGCCAAAATCTACTCAGTACTCATACTTTTCATACTAACTTTTTAGGATTTAAAGATTAAATCATATACACTTAAATTTGTAACTGCGCATTTTTGAATATTTATGGCATGCAATTGAAAATAATAATGACAAATGTTGATCAATCTAAGGAAATATCAAAATTGGTTAAGTACCTACTCAAATTGTAGTGAGCCCCATATGTATTTTTCAATTTTTCCGAAAAAAATCTAAATTTGATTTGAAAATACTCACCACGTCTGTCTATCATTCATATACCTAGAAAGTGTCAATGCTACATAGATCTGTCTAACATCAATATGACTATAAGACGTGTCAGTACTCTTTCTATTATCAATATGACTATAGGATGTGTCAATACTCCTGGATTTTGTCTAATATCAATAGTACAAGACGGTTCAATACTCCGCATGTTTGACTATTATCTATGCAACTAGGATGTATAAATACTCCAGAGAGCTGTCTATTATTCATGTCATATATAATAGTTGTAGACAAAGTCTGTACTGTAGAAAATATCCATAACAATGGATATATAGACGAGTTCAAGAAATGAACATAGGCTTTGTAGACACTCTCTCTATGTGTGTCCATTGCAGGTATGACTAAAAGGTGTGTTAAACCGTTCGGTGTATCTGCTCTTCAGATAAATGTAGACAGTATCAATGTTATTACAGTATACCCATTATCCACATCATTGAAATCATTGTCATTATTCTCTAGATCTCTATCTAATAATTCTGTAATTGTAAATGAATTTTCTGTAGGTGTGTTTACTATTCATATAAAAGTAAGACGTGGAATTACTCGCATGGTATGTATTTTATCTACATGAATGTCGAACAAGTTATATTATACAAATAATAACGCACTGTGTACCATTGGTTGACTACAACTGTAATGCAATGGAGTTAAACAAAATTAATGCCATGTTTCTATACAAGAGAGATAACTCTGTTATATCTATAGGAAGAGGAAATTGAAGTAAAGTTTCTTTCAGTTTATCAAATGATGTATAATATACGGCAATGTTAGGTGAATTTTTTTAAATATTGATTTTACCTCATGAAAGCACCAGATGGGGATTGTACCTCCATAATTATATAGCTGAACCTAGGCGTAAATAGAAAATTTAAGTAAAAGAAACAGACTTATCTCACAGTTAATTAACTTTGTTGCTTTCCAGTACTAAATAACAATAAAACGTTTCAACATGACGAGTATGTCTAGACGCAGATATACGAAAAACGAATTAATATCAATTAACACAAAGAATTTCGCGCACTTGTTCCTACCAAATGATTATTTCTAATACATTTTTGTTATCTACATTACGATAATTTTTGTTCATCAGCGAATCAGAGGACCAATTATTGTTGGTTCTTCATAATTTAATATACACCGAAAATTACACACCAAATAGTATTGGTTTCGCCTATGATTGTACAATATAACTAAAACTGGAACGGAAAGATTGAAAGGCGACATTCATAAAACAAGTACTGTCTGCATAAATTGACACTTGTGGTTATCATATCTTATTATCAAGATACTAAATACAACCTCAAACTGTGAATTCTGTGAGGAAACACACGAAATAGATATATAAATACTTTTTTAAACACACACGTCATAGATATACTAAATATTGTCACAAACACACACGTCATAAATGTACTAAATACTGCCTCAAACAACTATGTCAGAGATATACTAAATACTGTCAGAAAACACACGTCATACATATACCTTATTCTGTCAGATAACACATGCCATAGAATACTAACTTAAACACACACACACACACGCACGCACACACGTCATATGTCTAAAAGCCAACACGTCATAGAGTACATACTGTTTCAAACACACACGTCATAGATATACTAAATACTGCATCAAACACACATACATAATAGATATACTAACTACCTTTTCAAATGAAGGTTCCATATACTAAATTCTGTCCTAAACACACATGTCATAGATTAACAAAAACCTTCAACACATAAGCCATAAAACATATGTCATATACTTGATTCTGTCTCAAGCACACAAACCATATACTAAATTCTGTCCTAAACACACATGTCATAGATTAACAAAAACCTTCAACACATAAGCCATAAAACATATGCCATATACTTGATTCTGTCTCAAGCACACAAACCATATACTAAATTCTGTCTTAAACACACATGTCATAGATAAACAAAATCCTTCTTAAACACACACGTTATATACTTAATTGTCTCATATATATGTAAAATACATACATATACACACACAGATATATATATATATATATATATATATATATACACACACACACACACACACACATATATATATATATATATATATATATATATATATATATATATATATATATATATATATATATATATATAGTATTGGTGATGGGAAGCATGGGCTTTATGCCTATTTCAGTTGGGTCATGACTGATAGCTTCTTTATATGTTCATATATCTGTGTTTTTGACAAGGTAATCAATCATCCATGAACATTTCGTGTGAGGAAGGGTACTCGGTCTTCACACAATTGATCATGACTGATTTCTTAGTCACTGATCACGTCTCATGCAAACGTATTGATATGCTCTCGTCTAATGACTGATAACAGGTGCGCAAATGATGATTGGACTATCAGTTTTATTACCACCACCACTGCCACCACCACCATCGTCACCACCACCACCACCACCATCATCATCATCATCATCATCATCATCATCATCATCATCATAATTATATTAAATTTTGATAAATATATTGTTCATATATCGAGTCATAAAGACGGAATTTTCGCCTCGGGTAATATGAGTTGCCGTGGGTAAACAAATCCTTATATCTCCCTACAACCAAGGCAATAAATTGTTTATTGTGCCGATATAAAAAACTCAAAACGTAAACTACTACCATTACAGTTTCAAGAATATTTTATTCAGTACAACTACATTTTCTATGAAATTTATGAAAAAACTTCACTTTGATGATCCATAGTTGTTTCATATCAAGAACGATAACTTTAGTGGGGTTCCGAATGGGAGGAAATATGACAAGGAAAATGGAGCGCGGGAGAGAGACTTGACATTTCTGTTCCTGGTCACGTGAATACGTTTGTACAACGAGGATTAAGAATTTAACATAGTGGTATGATAACATTCATTGTTTACGTTTGGTGATTTCTATCAGTTTTTGATGAATTGTTTTTTTTCAGTCTGGTTACTGAATATATGGCTACGATTTATCATACTAAATTTGTAAAACATCAAAACAGATTTTATTGGATTAGTATGTGTATTATTATACTATCAATCAACAAACATCTGTATAGTTTGATAAGTGATTTAAATACAAATTTAGAGTGATATATACCACTGACTGAAAAATATTACTAAAATGTGATCAAGCATAATTTTCAAGCAAATTATTTCACAAATGATCAGCTATGCCAGGGCGTGTACAACATATGAAGATTTCATATACAGAGGTAAACTACTCACTGACAAATTATTGACAAAGGGATATCGAAAACCGCGTTTAATGTCAACGTTCCGCAAATTTTATGGTCGATATAATAATGTTGTTTGCTATTACTCTGATTCACTAAGTGAAATGTTGAGTTGCCTTTTCGTTTGATGTTGTTGAGACGTGTGTACCATTTGTGACGAGGATTCACTCCTCACGTATTTCATTGGACTTGACTGTGGACTCACGGCGGGTGTGACCGGTCGACAGGGGATGCTTACTCCTCCATGGCACCTGATCCCACCTCTTTGTTTCCAGAGGTCCATGTTTGTCCATTTTTACCGGATTTGTATCTATGTCCTGGACATTCTATTGATTTATACTTTGGTATTTGAGATTTTTTATATGGATAATACACGTATATTTAATAAAAATTTTGTATTCAATTATATTATTCAAAATTTCCCTTAAATAACTTAAACTTACTTTCCCTTATAAAACTCCAACTTGTTTTTCACTTATATAACCGAATTGTGCTTTCACTTACTAGTACATGTATATATAACTCAAACTCGCTGTCACTAACATATCACTTCTTAACTTCTGATAAAATGTTTTACTTGACAGCTTTACTATACTCAACGCATGTAAGTAAAAGACGAAAACTTTAAACTTGTCCTTTGGATTTCAATTAGTCTAGTAAAGGATCTTTTTTGCTCAAAGCATTAGGGAGCATTGTATATCTAATAAACGTATCATCTACAAGACCTTGAAACAGAACATTTGGTAGAAGAGGAGACGATCTTTTTTTTATTTATGGTTCATCCAGAATGAGACTAGACTTAAAACTGTTGTTTTCGAGCAGCTTTGTTAGATTTCATATACTACAGCAATACGTCTAGCAATGTGCTAGTTACCAGCCCATAAGTATATCATAAGAATACAATGTATATATACAGATGTGTTTATATTAGATATTATTTCTTAAAACTGGTAAATGTATAAGGCCTTCAACACATGTATAACGCTTATCAGTTGCTATATCTTGCTTATTTCAAGTAGCTTTTGGTTGGTTGAGTTGTTGTTTAACGTCCCACTCAAGAATCTTTCACTCATATGGAGATATCACAAATGGCCATGAAGGGCTTCAAAGTTAAGCCTATGCTCGGCACCTACGGTCATTGAACAATGAGGATTCTTTAACTTGCCAGCCCTACTGTGACACGGGACCTCCATTTTTACTGTCTCATCCCAAGGACAGGAAACCGTCCGGTTGTACTCGAACTCACGACCTCGAACCTCGCCTAAAGACCACCTCACCTAGAAGACCACCCCACAATTAAGATTATGAATTCCCAGTCTCTTCCTTAATATTTAACCAGTACAGAACTTCACTTAAGAGACCACCTCACTAATCAGACCACTTTGAGTCAGTTAGTTAGGTGGTCTTAATAGCCAGGTTCAATGTAAATACTTTTTGATTGCGACATAAACGAAGAAACCGAAAGGGGTGAATTGTTTGGAACATGATGTCTGATTTGTTGTAATATTCTTTTGGGGAGGCTGCATATTGAAATTATTATTATGATTTCAAATGCTAGGTGTTTTGTTGAAGCAAAAGGGGTTCGTGCGTCCAGGACTCGGCATTATAAAACTTTAGAGTTTACTCAGGTCTGAGAATATTCTCAACTACGCCTGCTCCGATTTTACGGTTAGCTAAGTTGAATAAAATATCTAGACTAAAGCAATTTTTCAAATTTAAGAAACCAGATCCAGTTGTATAGCCACGAACTCAGCTTCAATACGGATTTTGTTGTCTAAAGTTTGGGAAAAGCTCCACATTTTTAACGTGGTATCCAAATGTGTACTATAGGTACATACTTTCAAAGCTATTTGAAATTGAAATTTTCAAACTGAGCAGAGACATCGACCGTGACCTAGAATCTGATGATTCTCCACACAAATATACTTCAGTAAATTTCAAACAAATGTCTAACACATATATCTATACCAAGTCCTTACTGTTTCAGAGATATTCAGATTTGCAATTATTATCGTTTAATACATATATATTTACTAAAGGTGCATCGTTTCTAGAATATTTTGTCATTATTTGGTTTTGAGCTTACTTATTTAATTCCTCATTTTTCGCCCCTAGCAAGCAAGCCTTTTCTTCAAGGGACACAACTGCAGAAAATCTGAATAAATTTTGTCTAGCTGTACTTTCAAGCGGAGTTTATGACAAAAAATTAGTCACAAATAATAAAAATATTAATAATAATAAAAATAATATGAAATAAAAACGAATGTGAAAGTAAAAATGGGAAATCTCACTCTAACGTTTACAGTAAAAAATGGTTGATCCGTTTTTGATGTAGAACTGACATAGAATTTAGTAGCATTAATTAAAAATAGTGGGGGAAAATCAACAATAGTTATTATTACATAATTGCACATAAATATGAATTTGAATATAAGAAACATAGATAACAGCTGTGATGTTACAATAAAATTGAAAGTATTTAACTACTACAGCTGGTAATGTTGACAGTAAATAGTTCATAAAGTTAATTCTTCTCTGGGAATGCAAATCACTGGTCAAATGTCCCTATTGTACTGAAAGTTGTAATGGGACATCGTCATCTATTGTACGAACACGGGAACATGTGAGACTCTTACTACATTTCTACTTTATATATAATAAAATAAAAACAAAGTCACACAAACAGACGTGCTATGTTTATGATTGGTGTGTGCAAGCAATTATATTAAGTCAATAATATTCTCGACTATCATGTCTCCTGACGTGTCCTAACATATAGACTGCTTCTGCTTTTGTTTACTTTCATACATCTGGGAGACTGCAAAATGTAGATCTAGATTAAGAAAGCACAAACCACAAATATGAATGTTTATAGATATCAAAGGAAATCAACAGCTGTCTTCAGTGTTTGTTTCTGACAAAAACAATAGAGTGGTTTGGAACCGCATAGATTACCAGCCCGTAAGCTTAGTGTCTTTTATATTTCCGGTAAAATCAATTCAAAGGCGACAGTGATTTGCCTCGATGGTTTAAGCTCTAATTAAGGACATGTACACATCGATACCTCTGTAAGTGAAAATATAATTAACAGAATTAATGTGAGTAAATTAATTTTGATGATTCAAAATCACAACATCTATCCACTAATAGCAAAAAGATCAAAGCTTAAAATAATTCAACCATAGTTATGCTGATAGTTATAGCAAAAATAAAATGGACCGTTAAACAAGACAAGAGTTTTATTGGTCAGAAAAATAGTCTATTGCAAAATATCATGCAAATGTATAGCTTGCCGCGTATATAATTTGATACATCCATACTTGTTTTCCCTCGAGTAAGATTTTATTTTTGATTTTTCTCGTCGAATAAGCAATATTGGTAAACGCGTTAAGATAATGTAATTGTGTCAAACGAGCATTCACCATGATGATTGATTTTCGCTTCTCATATATATCTTTTATTGCTATTGTGAAATTTGTCCCCCTGTTTGAATGATCAATTTCTCTGCGTCTTACCATTCCCCTTTGATAAACGGTACAGACTTGTATAAAAAATATTCTGATTTGACTTTAATATTTTGGTAACATGGAAACTGCTAATTTTGAATGAAACATATATTGCAATAACATTAAATAAACACACACTGTACATCGTAATTCATAGAAAACAAGATAGAGAAAAACATGAAAGTCTGAACAATCGATAGCACACAGTAACAACAGACATACAAACTTACTCAATTGCCGATTTGAACTTCAGATGGTTCTTTTTGCATATAAATCAACATTGAAATGTGATTAAACGTAAGTCCGGGATACAATTCAAGAAACATTGAAGTTGTTCTTAGTTATATACGACCTGTACCATGTCATGATTTGATTGAAAGATATCAATAGAAAACACAATGTAAGTCTCCAGTGACTATAAACATCGCACAATCATGGATCATCTGTATGTTTTCGGGTTCTCAACGAGACACAAGAAGTATGCACGAGGGCAAATATTGTTGATCAAAATATTTGTGTCCATATAATCATTTTGAAATTCATCGCCGATATATACGATGGAGTCCTCGACGTAACATTTATGTCAGCCTAGTTTTGATTTACAAATCGTCCGAATCCCTTGTTCATCAACTGTTTCCAATAATTGTGATATTATATTGGTATCTAGGTGATTTTTGTGTATAAGTTAAAGTAAATTTCAAACAATGTGTACAAGGAAAGCATGCAATTTGATTCATATCATACGTTGTATGGACTATATTTATATTTATATTTATATTGGTTGCATTACCAACGTCATTGGCGTCAAGTGGTTAGAGCATTGCGCTTTATACCATGAATCTACCCTCGGATCAGCGATATATATATATATATATATATATATATATATATATATATATATATATATATATATATATATATATATATATATATATATATATATATATATATATATATATATTATTTCATGGTCCAACGCATGATTCTTTCCGTTGCTGTAAAAGTGTTGTTTCATTGTTCAACCCAGTAACCTGATAATTTATCATCATTTGCATTTGGTGTTGTTATTGAGAGTTAATCTTATATATACTGACCATTTGGTTCTGCAAACAAATGTCGGATGGCGATATATATATATATATATATATATATATATATATATATATATATATATATATATATATATATATATATATATATATATATATATATATATATATATATATATATATATATATATACCCTTAAATATATAGACAAAGCAGACAGACAGAGCAATATACAAATTCCCTTTAAATGACCACTATAACGGAGGAAACTGATGACATGTCAAGTACAACATAGAATGTGATTTTTCAGTTTTAAATGTCCGCTTAAGTAAATGTCTAACTTTGTTCGTACAAATCCATCTTGTAATTGCTTATCTGGCGCAATAACCATTATCAATGATATGATATGTAATTAGAGCCAGAGATTATTTGACAGTGTAAATACAGACCTTGCTGCTCTTTTTCGTTAATATTTATTGATTATTTCAAGAAGTCTAATACCTTTTGTAAAAAGTTCCTGTATGATTGATTCCATACAAGATATGTGCGGAACAAGGTATCAGGAGGTGAAAAGATTAAATTGGGAAGTTACTAATAGATTTATCAATGTTGTCTTGCGCGTAGAAAATATATCAGAAAATTGCTGGCCAATTTTCTCAAAGATTTCCTCAAGGAAATCATATATAGGATACATAACTGGTGTCTTGTCCTAAGCAGGTGGAATATAGACTTCTGGATGTGAGATATTGAAGACCGATCATCTGCCCCAAAAAATAATAATAAACCTTTAAAAGATTATGTTAATAACAACCTTGTAATGTTGTTTATTTCACATTTTCATAACTTATTTCAAATTATTATTTTGCATTTTACTATAGATCGACAAGCTCAACAGTCGAAACAGCAAATTAACGCTTTTTCTTATCTCTAGTAAGCACGAATTGGAAGCCCCGTGAAATCTTACCTGATATTTATGGACGATTACCGATTAACATGTGAAAAACCAGTGGTTGTTTTACGAATACATTGAAATCAATTTTTTTTTCTCCAGGATCCAAGCACTGGCCGCCACGGTGTAACCGGAAAAATGTTTAAACCAATTCAACCCTATAGACAATAATAGACTGGTCCTAAAAATAGAAAAATATCATACCATTCAGATATTCAGGGGTGAATAGGTTAAACCATTCAGATATTCAGGGTGAATAGGTTAATTCAACAAAAAACAAACCACCTTTAAAACAAATAAAAGAATGATGATTTAATGACATATAAGTATAAAGATTAATTAACAGAAACCGAAGCATAATCAATTACTTATTGAAACAACGAGAAATGGATAAATAATTATACATACAGTAAAGAGGTTAGACAAATGTGATACATAATTGTATCAAGAAAGGGATAAAATCCTATGTGATGCTAAAATCATCTACAAGTTTAGAAACCACTAACAACGAAAGATTCTGGTAAAATGTTCAGGTAATAATCAACAGTTCTCATTTGTGTAATATCTTTGATTTGTAGTTCGCTGGGATTTAATACATTCTAATACCTATGGAATTGTCATCTTAATTGACACTAACAATAGTTTGATATATCGAAATGTGGTATAAGCTAGCTATCACATTTTTCTTTTCGGTATCAGAACGCTATTTATTTTAGTATGTCCAATTTCAATCAGGAAACAACGGATTAGATAATAAAGAGCCTGTCACCTCTGGTTCGAATCCCGCTAGGGTCATTTCGAATTAAGTGGGAAAGTTTGCCAGTTTTCTTGCGAAAGGTCGGTGGTCTTTACCCGGGTAACCGGGGTTTCTCCTCCACCAATAAAAACTGGACGCCATCATATGACTGAAAGATTGTTGAGTATGGCGTAAAACATCAAATCAAATCAAATCAAAGATATTAAAGAGGCACAGTTTATGCCTACAGAAATTCCTCAATGGTTTACTAAAAGACGAGCTCCAAATATCACACAACTATGCCTGTGGTAGCCTATACTCTTATGATACTAATATGAAAGTCTTTGGAAATGTGATTTAGAAGAAAACGCAAATGATGATCAATGACAATAAATTTGTTGTAGTGACAAAATAACTGTAATTATGCCAAAATTGGAAACATATTTAAAAACGCGTTTGACAAACTTACAATATCAGAATCCACAATGCGTTTTGTTTACATTTATTACTACATGTATAATGTAGAGAACACTAAAGATAAATAGAATATACAGGATTAAAAACTAACCAAAAAGCTTGATGTCGATTTGATATAGAGGGAGAGTTCAGATGAAGTTTAATTGAACCTGTGAGCTATATTGAGAAAGCTCACAGGATATATAATGTCATATTTTGTTAATTCCATGTCGTCGAGAACCGTATGTATTGAAACATAAACGGAAACGATACCAATTCCTTCTGATGTACTTACAGCACTGTACAACGCATAACTGTCGGAAGATCGGATATTGTACTGAAATATAAAAATGGATTTTTCAGGAATGGATTTGGCTATACGAAGTTAACATTTACATGTAAAGAATGAAATTTTTGCTGCTTATGCTTAGCATATAATGTGGATCTAAAGGGGTGATATTCCCTGAAAATTGTACAATATACAAGCTAATTATATATATATATATATATATATATATATATATATATATATATATATATATATATATATATATATATATATATATGTAAATTTTGGTTCTTGTTTCATACCACTTTTTCTTTCATATATATTCATCTATCAATAAATTTGAAATTCGGAATATACTAATAAAGACAACAATTCTTCGTGCATGTGAAGTTTAAGACATTTCAAAATGTCTGAAATTGAACAATTCGTTTGCAATTGTTACATGCTGTGTATTTAGTTTAAACTGTATGTTCTCTCAGAAAATCCAACATGTGATTTATAACATATTATAAACATAATACCAGTTATAATGCTCAAGACGATATCGTTTCTGTCAATTAGACTTCATCAGTTAAGCGCCAATTTGAAAAGTATTTGTATTTTCTAAAGATAAGGTGGTATCATACAAAGCCAAATAATATCTCTAAAAGTATAGACAAAATCCGTCTAAGAGTAACCACTGTAAAAATTGACTATTTTAGCTTTAGACAATTTTCGAATTAAAACAGTGTTAACAGTGCCAAATATTACTTTAGTATAAGATGAACAGCTGATACCGAAATATACCCTTGGGGACTCAAACGGTCCACCACCAGTGGCAACGACCTAGTGGTTATAAATATTATAAGCATAATACCAAAGTAATAATGCTCAAGACGATATCGTTTCTGTCAATTAGACTTCATCAGTTGAGCTCCAATTTGAAAAGTATGTGTATTTCTAAAGATAAAGTGGTATCATACAAGGCCAAATAATATCTCTAAAAGTATAGCCAAAATCCGTCTAAGTGTGTAACCACTGTAAAAAAAAGACTATCTTAGCTTTAGACAATTTTCGAATTTCAATAGTGTATGTGTATTTTCTAAAGATAAAGTGGTCCACCAGCAGTGGCAACGACCTAGTGGTTATACATACTATAAACATAATACCAAAGTTATAATGATCATATAAATACAAATGAATGGGGATGTGAAAACAAGAAAGCTTTCTTTTAATTCATCTCCTAGTTGACATAAAATGTTGATTGATCGTTACAATTTGAGACAGCTGAATATAATATCTAAATTGTACATATTTTCACGGAGATATCCGGGTGACTTGTTGTACGTTGAATGACGACATGGTTAGGGTATTTTTGAAAAAAGGGAATATCTGAGTGACATCCGCTACTTGTTGCCTCTTGTTAAGTTACTAGTTATTGTTGAACATTATCTAAGTGGTGAGTTCTGTCATGTTCACCTAAATTATTCTACATGGATATAAACGGACACTAGAAATCCTATGGTGAAACAACTGATGACGTTAATATTATTCATCGAAACATGTCAGCAGGAAATAAAGTCATTTTATATACACTTGCGTACAAAGAGTAGTTCAGTTTATATTCTTTTGACTATCTCTGTAGAATTATATCAGACGATTATATCAGAGACTTTGTTATTTCAGGGCTACATCCAATTTCTCCAAAGAGACGTTATCACGTATAACTGTAATGTTCCAGCATTGAAATGTATGTTAGTGTGTTGAGTCGTAAATTCAACATCCATTGGTTGTCAATAACTTAAATCATCTGCTACAAAAAAGACATAAGACGAGACACTCTAATTGATTTATAACTCTAAGATAAATCTGTCATAAGTTTATATGCTTTCAATTGAATCATATTGAAATATTATACCTAATATGCTGTCAAACGCAAATGATTTTACATAATGATGAAAGTTTGGGCTATAGTTTTGGTGATGAATCTAACTTTTCATTTTATTTTATTGTATAAAAATATAGTTGATGCTCTCAATAATGGGAATGATATTTTCACTCACTAATACAGTTGATCCTGGCTGAACCAATTTATTCTAGGATCAATGTTTTTTGTAGCGTAATACAATATTTATTTTGTTTTCATTGGTGGTTTGAACTGTGTTGTTTAATGTTTATCAAAATTTGTCATCGATTTTTATTATTTTGTATGTTTAGCAACAAAATATATACACAAAACAATAAATTTAAAAATAAAAAGTACTAATATGACCGTATATATATATATATATATATATATATATATATATATATATATATATATATATATATATATATATATACGGTCATATTAGTATATATATATATATGTATATATATCATATGAATTGTGTGTTATGCCGCTTCATAGCAGATTATATGAATATTTCATCTGTAAAACGTATAATAAAGCCTAGCCGCGATTTGATTGACTAACGTGCAGCAAACTGAACTACTTTTATTTACTACGTACGCAGCCTTAATTCATCTGAAGGTTGGCGATGACGTCACTTCATTCATCTGAAGGCTGGCGTTCACTTCACTTGGTTTTTGTGATGTCACTTGATCTTGAATTGCGACAATCAAATAAAACATGTGTAGATGATTTTAAAATTGTGTTGTATTCAAGACGGCAATTTTGCTAATTTCAACATCTGATAAAGTGTGCTTAGATGTAAATAATAATTTAAAATGTAGGCTAAATGTATGTATTCTAATATAAGTAATATCTACAACATGTTTGTGCACTGATTTGTGCGCAAGTATTTTACCTATAGACCCTTTCACGATAACTGCGGTCTTGTAACTTTGAGGGTATAAATGATACAGATTCCGGTAAAATGACGTCAAGAAACAATCAGTTACTATAACGACGTCTATATTTTTGCGGGTATCTATCATTTATTCCCTCAAAGTTACAGAACCGCATGGATCGTGAAAGGGTCTATTTGGAACAATTTGGTCAACTCCACAGAAAGGAGAATATAGATTTCATCCCCAGTCATCAGAAAATGCTCTTTATATTGCACATATTTTATCATATGATAAAAAGAATCTATCACAAGTTTCCATTCATATCACATTTATGATACTCGTTGTATATTTTCCATTTTCTCGCCAGAGGCTCGCAAAAAGGAAAATTCAGTAACTCGTTACATAAATGTGAATTAAAACTCGCATATAACGAATTTCAACAATGCAATTCCTTAAGAAAAAAAGCACTCTAGTTTCATGCTAAACAAGAATTTTTTCGGGATAGTAAAAAGAAAACATCAACTTTTTATTTCTTTTTATTTACACGTTTACAGAGAGAATGTCGCCTATATAATCGTACAATTATAAAAAATAGACAAATATCTTTTTCATAACTGGTCATAAAAATATGCATCAAATGTTAGAAATTCAGTGGAAATTCAGTGTACATGTAATTGACATGTATTCTTACATCAAATCTAATTTTTCTCAGTCAGGCATAGTTTTTACCCATTTGAACCTAGCAGGCATAGTTTTTATCCATTTGAACCTAGTTCTACTCATTAACTCGAATTTTATTGAAAATGATAGTTTAACTGCACCAAATTCACAAAAATGAATTCAACCGAATCACCCCACGAAAAGTCTGGTTTAACTGTGAAAATTTAGGTTTAACGGCGCCAAAATAACAGTAGTTGGAATAGTAGTTGTAGTATGCAAGTGTCAGAATTAAAGCATAAAAAAAAAATTAAAAAAAAACATGATTAATAAAAAGACTTTGGAAATATGGAAAAAATAATTTTTGACTTTGAAAGCTAATAAATGGTGAAAACTTGAGTCACTTTTGTTCTAGAGCTGACAACATTTAAGTTAAGAAATGAGGAAGAGGAAGAAGAATGATAAGACTTAGAATATAACATAAGCGGATGATGATGATGATGATAATGATGATGATGATGATGATGATGATGATGATGGTGATGGTGGTGGTGGTGGTGGTGGTGCTGCTGCTGCTGCTGATGATGATGATGAAAGTGATGAAGACGTCTACGAAGACGATAATGATGATAAAAAGAAACAAGACAAAACAATCTATAGGGATCTTTTGCATGCAATATGAAATTAAATTTTCAGTATCGTTAATGATGTCGTTTTATGAACATTTCGTCTATAAGGGAACCTACTGTTGATATGTTTGAACTGCGTGCACAATTAGCAGATAGATGCAGTTACCTTGGAATGTTGCCAAAACAGGAAATTACATTTTCATGTAAAACATTTTTCTAATTAGAATAAGAAACATGACTTAGATCGATCAATTGAATTGCAAAAATAAATCGACTTTTTAGGTTAAAGTTTTATTTTTATGTAAACCTAAGATCGTTATGATTACCTGTGGAGTTAAGCATAATAACAATATAAAATGCGCAAATAGCAAAGCATTATTCATCAGGTTGTTATAGAGACAGTATACAAATTGTAGATAGTGACGTACTCATTACTCATAGAGTTGTACTTAAGTGTTTGTCTTCGACATTATTCTTTGTGAATAAGACCATTGATGAACAATGGACAAACAATAACTCCAAAAGATCCAGAGATGAGATCAGGTGCCATGGAGGAGTAAACGTGCACTGTCGAACGGTCGCACTATAAATATTCAAATCCAATATTGTGCTGGTAGTGTTCTATATAGGTTACACATCGGAATGTGTATATGTCCTACAGCTATTATATCACTGTACGTCTTAATTGATAAGGGGGGAGGGACGATGTAATGGGTGACAAGGGATCAATATATAACATTTCATAACAGCAAAGTATAATTAGAAGTTTCTTATTTTTTCTGTAAATAAGGATGACATCTGTGAAATAAGAAGGAATTATTAGTTAAAATACGACATGATATTCAGTTCCAAATATGTATTATGTTAGTAAACAAACAGAACAATGAACTAATATGAAACGTGAATTAAATATGTTGTTCCGAAGTTACAAAACTGACTGAAACATCAACTGTACATGCTGATAATTAATGTAATGTAATTTAGGAGAAGAACTCCGTTTGATATATCATTCAACAGTTACGTGTATCTGCGAGTGCGCTATAAGTCAATCAGATCAAACGTGAATCTAATATCATCACAATGGCTTGCATTTTGAGTGCAGTGAACAAAATAAAACTTTATAAATCGTTCCGGCACTGGGGACTCTCGAACTAAATAGGAAATTTTGTATAATTGTACGAAAACGAAATTAGATAAATGTAATCCAAGTGCTCAATTATTCCCCTTAATCGAAATTGATTATTTTACATGTTTTGTTCCTTTAACTCATGCGCGTTTGATATAATTACTCAAGTACAGTATTCGTAATTTAACTTTATGTAATGTTTGTAATTCTATAATTATTGTATCTTGTTTTGTCTCAAAGATTGGCATTTTTGATACTGGTGTGTGCTTTAAATTGTAAATTTTCAACGCGTCAATTTGGGCGAAATTTATTATATAAACCTTAAAATTGAATATCCAGAAATTTTTCGTGCATTTGTTTTTAAGTGACTAAATTCGAGTTTTGTGGATGCTATCTTATTACTTTGTAATCTATCTATTTGTCATCATGAAACATATTTTGTCTCTTAAATAGGAAAGGAGAACATGCATTCATTATAGTTATTAAAACAGGAAATGCATGTATGCATATATGTGACCAAATACACAAAAACTCACATAATTGCAACACAAGCTAGCTGATAGTATATGTCAGAACTGAGATATTTCACTCATAACTGACATATCATCATACACATCATGTGTGTTTGTGTGCGCGTGTGTGCATGTGTATGTGTGGGCGTGCTTGTGTCCATTAGGAATGGTGTGACGTCACTCAAACCTGGCCAAATCACAGTTCACATTATGTTTCTTGCTCGACACTACTAATACTTAATGAAATATAGAGATATATATATAAGAAAATAAATCACAATCATTTAATATAAAAATCCCAGATACCAAGGTATTAATCTTCAGGATGTCCATGATATCGATTCATCCCCGTTATAAAGCACTCCGTTATAACGCCAAACCCGCATAACTATGGGGCGCCGTTTTACTTTTTAATACCTGTTAGTTATATCACTTATTTTTATAGGTGATATCACATGTTCAGTAAGTGATATCACCTATTCGAATGGGTGGTATCACCCCTTGAAATACCGAATAAGTGATATTACCTATTCGAATAAGTGATATTTCCTATTTGAAGGAGTGATATCACCTATTCGAAAACGTGATATCACTTATTCACAGTATCAAAACATATGACTTCTCTACTCTTTACACAACTATTCCACATAAAAAATTAAAAGAAAGACTTTTTAGCATCATAGACAACTGTTTTTTCACTAACGGTGGTACCCGAAAATTAAAATATCTAGTAATTGGCTATCAGGATACTTACTTTGTCCAACAGCACTCTACACATAAATATACTGAGGTAGATATAAAAAAAAAACATGCTGGAATTTCTAACAGACAATATATTTGTAATGTTCGGAGACGTGGTTTTTCAACAAACTGTCGGTATTCCTATGGGAACCAATTGTGCCTCTTTATTGGCCGGCCTGTTCCTTTATTCATACAAAGCAGACTTCATTCAGAAACTGCTGAATCAAAAGACGAAAAAGTTAGTGGTGTCCGTTAATTTGACATTTAGATATATCGACGACCTTATGTCAATTAATAATGACAATTTTCATACATACATCAATGCGATATATCCCAGCGAACTAGAAATTAAAGATACAACAGAATCAAGCACACACGCTTCATACTTAGACATTTTACTTAATATAGACACAGACGGGAAATTAGCAACTAAGCTATACGACAAACGCGACGATTCCGGCTTTCCCGTCGTAAATTTCCCACATTTAAGTAGTAATATTGCTCAGTCACCCGCATATGGAGTTTATATTTCACAAATGATCCGATATGTCAGGGCGTGTACAACATATGAAAATTTCATATACAGAGGTAAACTACTCTCTGACAAATTATTGACACAGGGATATCGAAAACCGCGTTTAATGTCAACGTTCCGCAAATTTTACGGTCGGTATAATAGTTTTGTTTGCGATTACTGTGTTTCATAAGTGAAATGTTGAGTTGCCTTTTCGTTTGCAGTTGTTGAGACGTCTGTACCAATTGTGACGAGGATTCACTCCTCACGTATTTTATTGAACTTGACTGTGGACTCACGGCGGGTGTGACCGGTAGACAGGGGATGCTTAATCCTCCATGGCACCTGATCCCACCTCTTGGTTTCCAGAGGTCCGTGTTTATCCATTTTTACTGGACAAAGTGCAAAGGATTATATTACGGTATTGTGATGAAGGCGCAGCGTTGCAGAATCAAAATCATCCCCCGTGTCTGTTGTAGGATTTGGACGGAGTTTAGCAATCAAAACAGACAGAGCCACCGAAACCATAGCACCGACTCCTGACATTTTGAACTAGGGTCATATTTCCGCACAAAATTGTTTTAAACGTGGTTGAACTTAAAACACCCTATACAATTCTTTGGACCAAATGTAAGGAAACAAAAATTTATTGATTTATAATGCCCAAGATGACACAAGTCATATTTTTGTTAGACCCAGGAATATATTTTATTTTTGTGTAGAGAGCATTCATCGGCATTGATTCGTAAGTGATATTACCTATTCGAATAGGTGATATCACTTTCCAAAACGAATAGGTGATATCACTTAGTCGAGTCACTTATTTGAGTAGGTGATATTACTCATTCGTTTGAATAGGTGATATCTTTCATTCGAAAGGATGATATCATTCATTCGAATAGGTGATATTACTCATTTATTTGAATAGGTGATATCTTTCATTTGAATGGGTGATATCACTCATTCGAATAGGTGATATCACTCATTCATATAAGTGATATCACTTAAGAATTTATAAAAATGAAATCATCTATTTTCATAAGTGATATCACCTATTCGAATGAGTTATATTAAAAATTCCAACATGTGATATCACCAGTTCGAAAGATTGATATCACTAACTGGTATTAAAAAGTAAAACGGTGCCCCATACATAACGCCGCTATTTCTTGAAGAGCGGATTTCCTCCCATATAATTCCCTCGATGTAACACCAAAACCCGCATGCCGCCCGCCGATTCGCTGGTACAAATGGTCATTTATACATGTTAAATCCCTATATTATATCACCAGGCCATATAGAAAAGAAACAGTAGTCCGTAAAACTGTCAGCCTTCGGTAGCTTCTTGACTTCATACTTCGACTGCAATGGGAGATGACTCGAATTTCAAGTGTCATAAATTGGTATCCGGTTGTACGAACAAAGTGTAGAAGAAAGACGGGGACCAGTGTACGAGTGTCACGCTTCCATGAGAGTAGGAAACAATTAACACGTCGTGTGTTTACACAGCAATTATCACACGTCAAGAAATAATTATAAGTTGATGAGACCCTAACTTAAAGGTGCCATGGAGGAGTAAGCATTCCCTTTAACCGGTTACACCCGCTGTGTGTCCACAGTCAAATCCAAATGAAATAAGTGAGGAACGAATCCTCGTCACAGTTGGTACAGACGCCTCAATATCAAAAAGGCAACTCATTTCATTTAGTGAAACAGTATTCGTAAACAAGACTATTAAATCGACCGTAAAATTTGCTGTTTTCAATATTCCTGTCTCAATAATTTGTCAGTGAGTACATTACCTCTGTATTTGAAATGTTGATATTTTGAACACGCCCTGGCATATCGGATCGTTTGTGAAATATAAATGCATGTGATTGTGGGATAGTACTATTTAAATGTGGAAAATTCCGAAATCCGAAATCGTAATGCCTGGTTAGTAATATCCTGTTTGTGTCTATAGTAAATAAAGTGTCTAAGTAGGAAGCGTTGGTAAACAGTTGACAATGATGCCAAAAAGTATCTTTTTAATTTTTTTTTCATGTGGAATTGCTGTGTAAAGAGTTGAAAACTATAAATTTTAGAAAAATATTGTTTAGAATATTTAAGTATCCATATCTGATTTACACCACTTGGAACAGCCTATCATTTCATTACATTTACATGTGTAATGTACATTGCATATCCTTTCATAATGTAAATGGCATACACTTTGCTGATATCGGACAATTAATCCGAAGTACATGATATGCTTTTTTTTTTTTTTTACAAAATGTCATACTCTGTAGTTTATTAATTAAATGTTTCGTGTATATGAGACCTCTTCAATTTAAACAGCAATTATAATTTCCTCCCAACATATAACGACACATTAGCCGATGGAAAATCAATCTGAAATAATGCTCAAATATTGATGATTTATGTTTGATGGCAGAAAGTTCCTGTTGAGTATACCCCCACAGGACGGAGAAACCCATTCTATTCTATGTACATTACATTTCAGAACCAGTGGGATAAGGAACTGGTTTCTACAGAATTATATGAGTCATCAGTACATAAATTCAATTTGATTAATGTGTTTAAAAGATTTTTTTTCGAATGGGTTTTGTAAATTTCCCTTTCTTTTCATATGCCACTCGCACATAACAGTTTTGAGTCGCTAGTATAACAGCGAAATTACGGCGAATTCATATAGGTACTTGACTGTTTAGCATTGTGAATGGTTGTTTATCGTAAAAATAAAAACCTAAAAGTGCAATACATATCACTTAATATGTGTTATCTATTTACAATGACATTTAAGGATGTGCTATAAAAACTTGGTGAAAATATTACTGTTATAAATAAATTCTTATTTTTTGTATAATGATTGCTTTGATAAAAGTTCCGTCAAGGTCGATATTAATTATTAGCCGAGTCTTATATTCTTCCGGAGTTCCTGGTTTTGAATAACATTTATTTGTGAAACTGTTAGAACGATATTCTGATTGAATTAATATTATCCAATACTTGTAGTTTTGTCTACTAGTTGTTTATGACTGATTTTCTACATGTCTGTTATGTAGAGGTCAAGTGCACCGTAAGCATTAATCTTTTATCGAAAACAGAAAAATACATTGGCATGTAATCACTACCCTGTCTTGACATGCTATTTTAAATTCAGATAACTATGTTTGATCATAGTAAGTTCATTGAAACCACGATCTGTACTTTACCACGTAAGTAGATGAAGCCGAATATGATGTAAAAGGTAACATCTTAAAACTTTATACTAAAGCGAACACACATAAACCACAGACACTATGTACGTAACACATCAGGTTGTACGCACATTTCGCAACACGCGGCAGAGGGGGATTTTAAAATCTTCACTTTCTTTAAAATATGGCGTGAAAAAGAATCAGTGAGAATCACAAAGAAGATTCTTTTCTTAGACTGTTAACTACAAAACTCAATAGAAAATAATGGTTTTGCGATTGTAGATTTCGATTTCATAGCCTTGAGCACAAGACATCAGAGTGAAAACATATTTAACAATACTTAAGTAAGTTAACCAGTTAAATAGTTAGTAACTAAGTAGAATTCCAGCAATAATACCAAATTGTGATTCTTTTGCAGTAAAAAGTCATTCAAATAACTAACGTACACGACTGGCACAAAAGGTAAATTAACTGACATCGACACTTTTTATACCTTTCATTAGATATATGGAAAAAAGATATATATATATATATATATATATATATATATATATATATATATATATATACCTACTATAGATTTAGCAAGAGTGTTGACTTTAAACTGATCAGTAAGTAGTTTGTCTTTTTATATGAAATGGTCACATGATGAACAGGACTGGCATATTGTATCATGGGAGAGAGAGAGAGAGAGAGAGAGAGAGAGAGAGAGAGAGAGAGAGAGAGAGAGAGAGAGAGAGAGAGAGAGAGAGAGAGAGAGGATATTTGACAATTGTTTTTGAATAGCATGTTTGTTACATCGTAGCGCTCGTGTTAAATATGTATTCTCCTGTTCTCCTGCCTCACTCGATGTAATAAACATGTTATTCGAAAACAATTGTCAAATATTCTATTTATTACATTTTCCAGTTAAGTTTCGTCAGACCCTAGATTTAGGCTACCTGAACAAATCTGTTGTACGGCTTGTGAAATGTAAACAAACTAGGTTATGATTGAAATACATCACTTGACTGCGACTATGCATTTGAAGTTTCTCAAAAAGTGTAATTTATTGTGTAGACTAATTTTAAGTATTATTCATATACTTTCTATAATACTGATGCCAGGTGAGTTGGTAGGTTACGACAGAATCTAAAGTTGGCTTTCCTTTTCCCATTGAGAGCTCACAATTAGAGCGATATAATATACGAGGCAGATCCCGATCCGCTATTAAGATCTAGGGGCAATATCTGAAATCCTTCGCCACAACTGGCCATAAAAATCATCAAGATCCTATATATAATTCCTTTAAGTAATATTACCTTCAACATACACAGTTACATTGGTCCCTTTATGAAAAATATACCTCAAAGATCATGCCAAAGTTAGACATGGACATCAAACTCGCTTCGAAGTTCGCCCAATTCGATGTTTATTTTCTGTACTGTATCTCCAGTGTAACTGATTTTTTTTAAACATTTCGAATTGTTGACGTAGATAGTGGATACATTAAACATTATGGTCTGCTTTTTAGTTGAGACAGAACAAGTTTGTGCGGAGTCATTTTGTTTAGCTTCGATACGGCGTTATAACCAGCTCATGAAAATATCTACAGTACGTGTTGAAAAGTTTTTACCACAGCATCACCATTTATTGGCATTTGCTGGCAAATGTTATCAGTTTATAATCATACAATGAATTGACAATTATTATCACATTATAGATGGGATTAATTAATCGGATTTTCATTAGTGGCCTTACACTCTATTTTGATTGGCTTTATGGAAAATATTGATATTTTTCATTAAGCCGATCAAAATACAGTAAAATTAAGGAAAATAACAGTGAAAAATAAAGCTTTATATATATATATATATATATGCCCATTTTTGCAATGAAAAAATGAAACTGGGAAATTTCACTTCAAATAACTACATTCCCTTGATGCATTGCAAATGTAATAAACACCAGTGATGCAGCATGAAGAATTTGATGTATCCTCATTGTATATCGTTAGAGGAAGAAACATCCAAAGCATTTGTGATATATTGCCAGAGCCGCAGGTGGTGTACTTTGAATGTTTGTGATAACTCTACTATATTGATCAGTGTCGTGAAAACTTGTAGGTTCGTTGTTTCAATTGTCGCAAAAGATATTCTGTTCATTAGCCAAATATGTCAATATCCACCTACTAAGGAGAAAGGGCCTAATATTTGTGCATCTGTATATCCATTTTGTTTGAGTCCTTTTAAATAAATCGTTTGGAACAGTTACTTTATCTATAAGTCTATTTAAACACAATGTGTGTAATATGATGCTCATGAAAATAAATGTCAGGGCAATAGTTGCATTTTTCTTATATGTCTCATCCACATATAACGGAGATCGGAAAAAAAACCACGATGATATATCGGTAGTTGAAGATTGGATCCAATGTGTCATCTATGTTATATACAGGACATCTGTAATAAGGTACTCTGAAGTTTTATGAAAAATAGCATATATTGGATACTAGTTCTATTTATGACATGGAAGTCAGATCCATTGTCATTTACATTAGGATAAACACATTTCACCTCTACCTCTAAGACCGAGTTATCATGTTCGGAACTCTTCTCACCGCTATCGAAACTGGCAGAGTGGTTAGGGCGTCGAGTATGGGAGCCAGGTGGTTGGTGCCGTATATGCATATGCATTAATCATATACATTGAGTGACTTCTATGTTGTTACATATCTATAAATATAGTAAACATAATACCAGTTATAACCCCGAATATGATTTTCCCGAGAAAATGAATTTCTGTTTGAAAAAAATCGCTTTGAAGGTGAAAATCCGATGTTACAGCTGTGCATTCGAAAACTAACAAATGTGTTTACATAAAAAAGTTTCAAAATAGGCAATTAACATTAACTGTGTGAAAGACATTAAAGGGAGATACGTGCGTAAATGGATCTGACTCAGTAAAATGACAATGGATGTCGATTAGCATAATTACCGTTCAAAATACGAGTACAACATTGAAATTTTATGATAGTCAATATGTAAGAAAAATTTGTTGGTATTGTTTGTTTCGAAATGAATGGTTGATAATTTCTGACAAGAATAATTTAATGTTAAAACAGGAAAAATATATATGAAGGCTAAATCGACATCCACATTAAGCTGTTTAACACCATGTCTTTGTTTGTTTCATCGTACACTGCAGTGTGTCCCATTTGGTTTAAAAATCTTACATGGAAAAGTTTACCAGGTACGAAATGTGGTGTAAGTAAATGAATGATAATAATTCTTTACGTAGGGACGCTGAACGTGTATAATTATCGATTATAAGAATCTCTCCAGTGTCACGCAGGTGAAGAAAATGCTAACATGCCTGTTTTTGAATTATGTAACTAAACAAAAACAGCACTGGGAACAACACACATTTCAACTCTAGCCATGAAAAACGATTACCTTAAAATGCATAATCATAATGTAGTATCATTATAAGCAAATGATGATAATGATGATAATGATGATGATGATGATGATGATGATGATGATGGTGATGATGATGATGATAATAATGATGATAATGATGATGATGATGATAATGATGAGGCAGTGGGGAAAAAGTACATGTATAACACATTCCTTGCATACATTTTATCAAGCACATACTGAAAAATATTCAAAAAAGCTTTTTTATTAATTATATTTATTTTAATTGATGTAGATTACATTCTGTTAATCATATAATTATATTATAATTAACTAAATTCACGCAAATTGATTTGTTGGCCCTATACACGGCACTCCGATTTTAATTCGCATTCGAGAGTCCCGGGGCTTTCTTATGCCGGGATCTTGGACCTTTCACTTGCGAGTCGAACGTTCTACGTAACTTAACTACTATCTTAAGATTAAAACATATCGTGTCATGCAACAATTATCTAGAACTATCAGTTATTTATAAATGATACTGAGGAAGGACACCAAAATGAGGAAAGTAGAAATGTCATTGAGACAAACTAATGATTCTCTTTATGAATTATATGTAGACACTAGTAAGGAACATAGTTAAAAAGACATGTACTCTAAGAAGGGTACATCAAACAGCACATTCTGTTCATTTCTGGGTAAAATGTTTCATTAAATCGTATGCATACTTTTATATAAAAATCATATATATCTAAATCGTCACAGAATACAATATACACATATGGTGAATATTATTAATCCCCTGTTAAAATGAAATAAGTGAAGAATAAACCCACGTCACAATTGGTACAGACGACTATCGAACACGTTGGATGAATAAATATATGAATGAATTAATAAATATAGATATGGATTTCATCCGACAAGTGAAACTTCCATTCCGTTGAACCAGGGCTAATATTGTAAGTACCAAATAATATTTAGATCTTAAAGCATTTAGAAACAACAGTTCTATCACTTTTTGACATTGCAATCAAATTACTGAGGCAACTACATTATTATTTGTTATTTAAATCAATTTGATGAAGCTTTATATGGTACAATAATTTTCTCATATTAACAATATCATAATATAATTAATTAATGGGGATCAAAGGCAATTTCGGTTTAAAACCCTAGACATTTCATTTGTAATTTTACCAATTTGTACACGTATTGTTCTCCTATCATTATGCCCGTGTTCTTGACATTTCAAGAAGTCGTGGAATACCGACACATACATCATTTCAAACGACAATAATAGTTAGCCAAATATTTTAAACATGTTTAAATAGTATTGAACATAAATAAAATACGCTGGTTCCTATCTGGAAATCTTCAAACCACACGGTGATAGCGAATATATTCAGACAACGAAAACCTTAAGGGAAAAAAAATACAGAGATTATAAGAATTATGGGCATTCTGTTTTAAAAATTGTTATTTATTGAGACAAAAAACAACAACATGTAACCTGCGTACGAATGAACGCAATGTTTGGAAGAATCCATATATACGACATGCATTTAAACTGCCTTTCTGTCAAATACCATCTTTTGTGATACAAATGCAATCCGTTTTGATAAAGATAAGGTTATACTGAATACAGACGTATAATTTGCTGACTAATAGCATATTGTAGCAGTGTGAGTGTGTGTGTGTGTGTGTGTGTGTGTGTGTGTGTGTGTGTGTGTGTGTGTGTGCGTGTGTGTGTGTGTAATGGCCCTGCAAATAAAATTAACTATACAGGTAAGTATATGTAAAATTCAATACTAAATACAAGTGTTCTTCTTCATGTGCAAATCCAAAGAAAACAAAGCAATGCTAAGAATGATATCAATATAAATACTGTAGTTTCTCACATGGTGACCTAATTGTTACATAAAAGACTAATATAGTCTTAACCAGGTGTGTTTACTGGATAAGGACATTTTCCCCGTTTGATTACCGTACATCTCTACCATTCTTTAGATACTTGTTTATGTATGCAAATAAAATCGAGCACAACTTTCATGTACTTCATTTTCATTACACAGTAGCCATACATCAATGAATTTGTCCGTGATGTCACAACGCTTGAACATTTTTTCACACCCTAGGATGGAGAAATAAATTTTGATCTGGAAATGAGAAATACTTAATCTTCAGTCTGGTATAAACTAATGCAGTTAAAGAAATTTGCACATTTAAACGTCTAAACTTACACGCATATTAATATCATCTTGAATACCTGCAAAGAGTGAAATATACCAATATAGTGTGACACAAGATATTTCATTGCACTGATATTTATTGCGGCTTGAACATTATATTTCATTAACTGTATGTACAGTAATAATTTAGCACATTTTTATGCATATCAAAGACGTTTATAACTATTTATCTAAATTCCAAACATAAATCTTTTCTATTGCATCCGGTAGAAATAGAAACATTTTAATAATGTGTCAGTTTTCTCACAAACATTTTAAGTGAGAATGCTTAAGGGCCATACATTAGTCGGAAATATATTTTTTTAATTGTACATTTCACTGGATATTTAATCAAGTGGTATTTCATTCGACTGCAAAATTAGCAAAATTAATTCCCACGCGAAGAAAAACAACTTTACGGGTGTCTATCAGCAATGCCCCAAACTGCATACTAACATTCATAAACCTATTTTTTCCAGTGTTAATTAGAATTACTACGCCAAAATCACATCAATGGTTTAAACCTAGTTTGCATCCAGTTAAACCTGTTGTCTGAAACAAACATTGGCTTAGTAATTATTTAAACGCAAAAACACACACACACGAACACACACACACACACAGATATATATATATATATATATATATATATGTGTGTGTTCGTGTGTGTGTGTGTGTGTGTTCGTGTGTGTGTGTGTGTGCGTGTGTGAGCATATATGACAAACTATAAATATCAATAATTTCAGCACAAATGAAAGCTATATCGTGAGACTGATTTACAAAATATTGATGCCTAATGGATGGTAAACTATCTTCATTATATTTAAAAAAAGAAACTCCAAATTGGAAAATATTATGAATTACCTACCTACTGTTATGTACCATATCTTAAATTTGTCAGCAGTAATTTATGAAAAATAATTTTCATTTTTATATGCGAATGTTTGATCCCTTTAAAGTCCCTTACGTATGATGCATTATTGTTGACAAAAGGAACACTTTTTGGAGTTTCAATACCTTTCATCCCACCCTGGTTCACAGCCTCGAGATCGAATCTTGACATGTGACACATAGATAGTGGCAATCCTCGATGAGTACTCGGCTTCGGAATTCAAAGTCTTAAGTCTCCCAAATGAGATTTAAAATCGAGTTCTACTTGATGATAACAATGACGGAATAGATTCACATTGTAATTACAGCCCCAGCAATGGTCTAAATGTGTGTAACTTGGTCAATAACAGGTGATGCATACCTGATATATACAGATAACATTATATAACAGTGCCTAGTCAAACAGAACATACAATATGGGATAAGTGCTCCACTGATCTCTGAACGACGAAGCCATCAATCATACATTTAAATGTTGTCAGCAACTGAGTTTTACATCAAGATAAACAACTTTAAATAATGTTTTTATTTATTGTAATTCGCATGAGTATCCGCCTATTACAGATACGGGAAACTATACTTACTGAACGAAATCGTTTATGAAATTAGGCTATGTCACGACTACTCCGCCACACAGATAAAATGACATTAGCAAGATTGCCCAACAAAGCATACGGATATTAAGAGTATACAATATAAAAGTGTTCCAATATAAACATGCAGCTGTACCTCTCTCATCCCATGATTGTTGTTACA
Source organism: Atrina japonica (assembly GCA_030159075.1). Taxonomy (NCBI): domain Eukaryota; kingdom Metazoa; phylum Mollusca; class Bivalvia; order Pterioida; family Pinnidae; genus Atrina; species Atrina japonica. The sequence goes on along the minus strand of BROG01000409.1, from coordinate 599,420 downwards.
GAGGATGAGATTTTATTCTTGTTCTTCAGAAATCCATTGATGCAAACAATAAAAATCAATAAAAACATCCAATCCAACTAGTCGCCGGTGATTGGGGTACTTTTTGGCGAATTGATTCTGTAATATTTGATATTCACTGGCGCATTTTCCATTCATTATTTGACATATTATAAAATGCTCTAGATAATTTCCTTTAAATTCAGTCTGTCTTCCTGATGCCGTCTGCATGAAGCCGTTTCTACTTTATGTAGCTATCTTCGGTGGTGTTGGTATTAAATAATACGACTTAATTGTACGCGTATTGACTTTACGAAGACAGAAAGTTTTATTTGGTTATTACGAAGACATAGGCATTTATTTTGTTATTGGTCACATACGATGTATCTGCTCTCTACATAGGGCATGCTTAACGGAGAACCAGGTGACCACGTAGGTATTATTGATCGTTATATGTACCTATGAGATAGTTATCCGATGTCAACTCTTCCTCGAAGAATGAATATCACTTCAACGGGAAAAGTTTTATTCATTAATTCGCGAGTGGATATCTAATACAGTATTTCCTGAAAATGAAAGTAACAAATTCAGTGAATTTTGGATTATTTACCGTTGTTGTTCTTTTTGTTGTTTTATACGTAAACATAGGCACATGCAATGACGTTGGAATTGGTCAAAGGACATTCCAAACGCAGGATGGCAATGTTATTGGTATTCTTAATCAATTTGCGAATCGACGTCTCGTTGCAGTTCGGAAATTTTTTGGATTAGTTTATGGAACTACTCGTAAAACAAAATTAAGATTTATGCCTCCTTCGAGCCCAACGGAAAAATGGCCTTTCAATCGTGTTGCAATGAACCATAGGGCTGTTTGTACACAGAAAGTTATTCGAGAGTCTGTTCTGAGGGCCCGCTCTGTAGCGAGCAAACAAATCCAAACACTGACAAGAATAGTACCATTTATTAAGACGCAGCGTGAGGATTGTTTATTTTTAAATATGTTTGTTCCAATAAAAGGTAAGTCAAAATATTTGTGATTAACACCCATCGCTTGTGGTTCATACCTACAGCGAGATATCTGCTTTGTTATCCTCTATTCTATTTTATCTCGGTTCTTAACATATGACCTTTTATAAAGCTTTTATTTATATCAAATAGTTGAACACTTACCAAATGTAGTAGAACATGCAAGAACATCTACGTGTCCAATAGGCATACACAGATAAGGAAACCAATGTTCATTTTATCTCATCAGCAGGCATGTCAAATCTAGCGTGTTGTGTAACTCCAGTCTTGCACAAAATTATCAATAGTTCATAAATGATCTGCATAGCATAAAATAGATCTCGGTTTATTTGTTGAAGAAAATAAAATACATTTAGGTATGGATTTTATATACAACTCGTGGTATTGCATGTGGGTAACAAGTCTTAGTTTCATCTTCCTTTTATACAAAGATTATGATGAATTGAAGATCTGATCCTTTGGGGGACTCCATAGATATCTACTTGTATTTGAAATGTCGAAATATAATTACTTTATACAAAACATGTCATCAAGGTTTTTGAAAGTTTTGCTTACATTTTCCCAGCAGTTACACAATATATATCTGAAAAAGAACACAGATTGTTCTTAATAAACTACGCATTTCGAATCAAGAGCTATTTTCGTATCAATAAACGCTTAATCTTTTTGATTTACGATCTAAAAGCCATTCTGAGCAATCGATGTCGGCTCAAGTGATCTTGCGCTCTTCCTGTAGTATGTATAGATGGTGGAATTAAGTTGAATATTTTCCAATTCATACAGCATTTATCTTTATGAACTATCTACACATAATATTGCGAAATTATAATCTCTAAAAGATAAACCTCGCGGGATTGAACGTATCTATTGTCAAAACCATATAGATTAAAGAACAAAACAAAATATTATCTTTTTCTGCGACAGTTTTCTAAGATAGATGAGTTATTGGATTTCATTATTGAAATTCATCGTGATAAATGGCTTTTCCATTTCTCATAATTTCTTCAATTGTCATTTTTGTGCTATGTGGCGAAAAGTTAAAGACGGATTTATGAAATTAACGCTGGTTATATTTTTTAGATAAAAGGCATCATTTATGTTATGGGTAATTACCGCTTTTACAGAGCAGACGATCAAAATTAGCGGCAAAATGGAAATCTTTGTAGTTTTGCACTTTTTTATCGTTATAGAGTGTAAATATTCATTGAGCAATTCTAAACTATAAGATGATCTTCTGAGCATTTGAAAGCGCTGCTGAAGCATACTATTCGATAATTATAAGTTGGTTTATTTATGAATGGAATAGATCTACTAGCAATAAATTTCATTATGTAAAGCATATTTTACACATATACTCCTACACACTTTTTAAATATCATAATATTGATTGTTTTTTCGACATTTATGCTATATTACTTATCACGCAGAGTGATAGTTTTTATTTATTCTATATCTTAATATACTCCACAGAAGCTAGAATTTAGGACAGTCATGCAATATATATATATATATATATATATATATATATATATATATATATATATATATATATATATATATCCTATGTATTGGCTGTCATCAGCGAAACGCTTATTTATATGGTTAAGGTGTAAGCAATACAAGATGTCATATATAATATGACGTCACCAACACCAAATGTGAACAAAAAGTACAGTAAAATAGTGCGTACAATGACTGTAATTTCTGTGTTCTGATCACCAAAATTTATATTTATACATAGATAAAACGTTTCCCTGGTCTGTCTGTCCTACATAGAGTCTACTGTTTCATTTCTATAATAAGTATAATAAATAAGACCTGTAATTCTAATAAATTGTTCCATCAGTACCTTGCAATTGGTAAATTTTCTATAATAGTGCATTATTACTTTGTATAATAAATTGTTAATGTTTATGGACTTCATTAATGTTAGTCTTTATTGTTCCTCCTAAAAGCAATCACTGACGGATTTTAGAATATACTTCTCATTTTTTCAGAAGAAAGCTAGATCTAGATTGTCGGTCTTTTGTAAACGATTCTGAGTACTTTCGGCACAGTGCATCACTAAATTAAAACTAATGTCTAGTCCATATGTAATTGAGTTTTTCGATGGATTGAGTCATTACAAAAGAGATTTGTTTTATCCTGTAATTTTGTATCTAGAAAGTCATTCACGTGTTAGAATATTTCAATATTACTTGCATTTTCGGTTGAATTATATTTGGAACCCACGTTCTTAAAGTTCGCATATGTCGTCTATGTACTATAATAATGTACTATAATAGTAATTTGTAATGTACAGACGGTTAATCTTTGTATTTTTGTAGCAAAGCTTCTTTATGAAACGGTCGAATACACGCGTTTGTCATTTACATCTGTGATCCAGTTGCAGTTCCGATGTTTCGTCGGCAGATTTTTTTACTTGTACTATATATACATATATATATATATATATATATATATATATATATATATATATATATATATATATATATATATATATATGTCATTAACGATATATGCATTTTGTACACATTTTACATACATATTTAAGGGTGAAAACGATAGTGTTTTTGAAACCACCTATTATATATATATATATATATATATATATATATTCAAATTGTGAACACTCTGGAATTAGACGATTATGACTTAAATTGTGCTTATATAATTCTTTGATTGCATTCTTAGCGATTGGATTCTAGGTTGACACCTTTCTATCCTCAAGTTGTTCATTAGGGTCCAACATTACATCGGCCTTTTCGTGTAATGCTATAATCAAGGAACCTGTTAAAAAAAACTAAATACAACATCAATGCTAATTGAATGCAATGAAAATTATTATGGATCACGAACCACTTAACTTAATTTGAATTTTACTTAGTGTTTCTTCCGTGATAAAATCCAGATCAATTTATTATTCTATTGGTATCTGTTGCATTCTAATCTTGTACACAATATATAAGTTTCAATGCTGTCATTTTGAAAATAAGTACAGTGAAACCTCACTAATCCACAGTCAAATCCAAATGAAATAGGTGAGGAAGGAATCCTCAAACTGACCTTTCAAACTGACTCAGAGTGGTCTGATTAATGAGATGACTTCTTAAATTAGGTTTTGCAAATATTTATTTATCAAGAGACTGGAAATTTTATGGTCTGAAATGTGAGGTGGTCTCCTAAGCGAGGTCGTCTTTAGGTAAAGTTTCACTGCATTAACTTTTCGTTTGTAGTACTAATGGCATTACAAGTTGAAGAAAAATGCTGTAAATATTCTCTGCGAAAACCGCATTTAATGTCAACGTTCCGCAAATTTTACGGTCGGTATAATAGTCTTGTTTGCGACTACTCTGTTTCACTAAGTGAAATGTTGAGTTGCCTTTTCGTTGGCGGTTGTTGAGACGTCTGTACCAATTGTGACGAGGATACACTCCTCACTTGTTTCATTGGACTTGACTGTTGACTCACGGCGGGTGTAACCTGTCGACAGGGGATGCTTGCTCCTCCATGGCACCTGATCCCACCTCTTGGTTTCCAGAGGTCCGTGTTTGTCCATTTTTGCCGGATTTGTATCTATGTCCTGGACATTCTATTGATTAATACTTTGGTATCTGAAATTTTTATATTTAAGTATATGAAACACATCGAAGTTCAAGTATCTATTGTTTTAAGCTATAACTGTTGTATTGTTATCGATATTCACAACCACTGGGTCGTTGCCACTAACTTGGTCGTTGTCACTGCTGTTTGACCGTGTGAGTCCCCAAGGGTATACATAAACCCAGTACCTGGTATTTCGGTATCAGCCGATTATATGACACCAATGTATAATTACATCTAGATAGCACAATTAAAAATTCCACACTTCTCGAAAGCTATCAATTTATACATTAGATACTCTTAGATGAATTTGGCAAATTATTTAGATTTATTAATTGGCCTTGCCTGATACCACTTTTTCTTTCGGAAATATACATTTATATTAAATTCGAGCTTAACTGATGACGTCTTTTGGACAGAAATGATCGTCTTGAACATTTGATTTGGATTCTTCTTTAAAAGTATAACTTTGGTATTGTTAACAATATTTGTGAGTATTTAATAATCATGGCACGATTTTGAAGCTTTGATTTTGAACAATGCTTTACACCACACTCAACAATATTTCAGTTATATACAGCGGCACCCAGTGAAACGATGATATACCATAATATTCAAACGAGAGTACAGTGTACCGTTTAAAACATAGTGCAGATGTCAGTTATCATCGGTATTTCAATTAAGTAAATTGTTGAGTTGCCTGTTCCATAGCGGTTGTTGAGACGTCTGTACCAATTGCGACGAGGATTCCTTCCTCACCTATTTTATTTGGATTTGACTGTGGGATGTTTACTCCTCCATGACACTCGATCCGATATCTTGAGTTCCAGAGGTCTGTGTTGGTCCACTTCTCACTGGACGTCCTGAAGATTTATACTTTTGTATCTGAAATTCTGAGATTTTCATATGGAAACCGAAACAAGACATAGCGTCAAATTGTTTTCCGATTATCTTATCGAAAATGTCTAACAGTTGTATAGAGAGAGTGAATATTGGCAGCTATAAATAAACATAGATGTTATTGGCCTGTTTTAGCATCTTACTTTATGTTTTAAAGTCCCTGGTAGATTGGAGTTACTTTAAAACAGGTCATATTTTATTCCTTTGAAAACAAACAATTGATTATGCCTATGGACTTGTTACCTGAGTCGCCATGAATATTACGCAACGTCGTCCTATTTCTGGTAGGGACCCCCTGAGAGCTTATTATTATTTCCACTGTCGTATTATTAATGTAATTAACGGGAACGTTATATTTTAAAATGAGTGTAAGGCATATTACATTATAATTTATAACAACAATGAAAACCTACCTGAGCGATCATCCTAAAAGTCCTTTCTACAATGTATAAGATCAAAGATTTGAAATGATCATCTCTATTACAATATGCCCAGCATGGAAACTGATGACAGCGAAATTAACATTTATAACAATTAACGTATAACCAGGGATATCCGAATTTAAACTTTAACATTTAAAGAACATGATTTCTTTCTTTCTATATTTTCTTCATACGTCGTTTCCCAGATCCCCCAAGAGACCACTCTCTGTCATGTGACTTTCATTACTTCGCCAGTGTGTACGGGTTTAACCATCGATAACAGATTTATTTCTGTATTTTATATTTGAATTGTAAAATTCAAGCATTTAAAAAAAGAACCTATTATCGAATATAAAGCTGAAAGACATACATGCATTAAGAAACTAAGAATTTATTTAGTTGTTTGTCCCATTTTAGTTTTAGGAAACATATACACACACATATAAATGTGGGGACATCAACATTTATACGTTAAGTGACAGGTAAACTATTTTACGTCTAAAATATTAAATAATATGAGCGCTAATAGCAATAAGCCTTTTTTATTATTCCGATGTGGATGTTTTATATAAAAATGTCATATACCAATTTAAAATTGCAGAAGTATATATATATATATATATATATATATATATATATATATATATATATATATATATATATATATATATATATATATATATATATATATATATATATATATACTATAAAGGTTTGTGCATATTTTTTTCTAATTGTTTGACAATTAGAAAAAGAAGTATGAAATATTCACAACGGGCGAAAATGTACATGTTGTCCTATTTGACTTTAACATTTATAAACCATATACTGTTAGCTTATATTTATGAACAAGTCATATAGGTATGATATATAATGTTTGAGAAATTGAAGATGAAAAAACACAGTAGGTATTATAACTCTACGCTACTCTGGTTATTCTACGATGTAAAATATCAAGTGTGGTACGATGCATAGTCATAGTTTGATAATTTGGCAAATATATTTGATTTGACGTCTTCAAACATGATATATGATAATTAATTGTGTTTCAAACGCTTTAAAAAAGAATAATAACAGTTGCTTATTAGTTTGTATATACCAATCAGTTACCTCTAAATAGTGGGTACATGATTAATATAACAAAACCCCATGTTTATATGACAACAATCCATGCTAATGACTCTGTTCTGCTTAAATGACGCAGATCATAGAATATGTGATATATCCTGTCTACAGATTCCGAAAAGGAACAATTTGTAATCTAGAACATCCCGTAAACTGTACAATCACTGATATTGATGTAATTAGATTTCCGGAAACAGGCAACTTTAGCACTGAATACTTCAAGGCAAAGTAAAAGAGTTATAACCGTATATAGTATTTGACCTGTATATCTAAACAACAGTTAATGTTACAAAAAATATTTCTCCGTTTTAAAGATGAAACTTTAAACCATTTTGTCAAACATCTGTATTCTATGGTGATTGGAACCGTTCTGTCCTCGTAGCTCACTTTTGAAATCGGAAAATGTACAACGAAATCATAGTATAATGAAGGTTTCAATGGCAGAAATAAATTATCTAACAATTAAAATGTGAAACGCATTTCATAGGTGATGAGGTGAAATATCTGTTGGCGATTTTTCGATTTCCGAAGTGAGTCGCGCGAATAGTACGTCACACAGTTGTGGGCTACTGAGTTAAGAGCATCATAGTGATTTAAATAATATATTAAACCTAATATCAAAGTTGTATTTTCTAAGATTAAGACCAAAATAAGAGAATAATACAATTAACTCTGTCAGTAAGACTTAATTAGTTAAGCTAGGATTAAAAATAGATGTAGAATTCCGAAACAAAATATAGTATCATACAAGGCAAAAAAAACCTAAATGTATCACTAAATGAATGACTGAGGTCAAATGATGTACGGCCACCACATATAAAGCTATAAACAAACATCGTCTTTGTAACTTGCTGATATATTTGACTTTGTCTACATCTGCAAGATTACCGACATGTTAAGATGGCTTTCTTAAGTAAAAATAATAAATCATTTTTTGGGTTTTGTTTCGATAACAATATCCCAGGGAATAAAGGAAGGACTCGGTTAAAAAATGTCAACATAGGGTCTATATTAATAAGTAAAATTGAAGTACCAACCAATAATCAAAACACAAGTCTATCATAACGCGACGAATCAGATCTGCAAATGGTCTTAACAATTGAAGAACAATTACGAATCCCAAACGGGATAAGACCAGGTGTCTGGAAGGAGTCAGTGTCCTCTGCTGGCATGCCACACCCGTCTAAAATGTTCCATTGAAACCTTTCTAGTTCGATAAACGGGTCAAATTCTGTAAAAAGGTCAAGTTGGTGATGAGGTCAAGTTCGATGAAAAGCATAATTGGTGAAACGGAGTCACTGTCTGGGGCCGTGATCCAGAATACTATCTAATATCTCTGAGAGGGGGGCTTGTTTAACAAAATCCCCGTATCGACCATAAAACTTCTTAAACGACGACTCCAAGCATTCAACAACGTAACCTTGTGTAAGTAGTTTATTGGCTAGTCGTTTAGCTCTCAGAATAAAAATTCATAAGAAAAGAATGCCCTGACATAACGTATAATTTGTGAAATGAAAACGCCATAGGCAGGAGAAGATAGAATATTACTACTTAGAAACGGGAATTTCATGATATGGAAATTGAAATCGTCTTATTTGTCATAGACGGATATGTGCAGTTGACCGTCTGTGTTTGTCTCTGTCGTCTCATTGATCTCTAGCTCAACAGGATACATCTGGTTGAGGTAATTCTGAAATTCTGAATTATATATGGACAGAACACCGTCGATATACCTGTAAGTAAAATTGAACAGAGATGCTAAATGTTGTTTCCTTTGGAGAGCAGAGACTGTATAAATTCCGCTTCATATGAATACAAAAATATTTCAGATAAAAGAGGTGCACAATTGGTACTTGTCATTGGAATCAGAGTGTTCCTTGATAAATAAGGTTCTTCATGACCTAACACCAAATATTTATATCTGCGATTTCCATTTTTGTACACAAAAGAGTTTTATATAACAGATGTTAATTTGAGTTTTTGATGAGGGATTGTTGTGTAAAGGGTCGAAAAATCAAAAGACTTGATGCTTGTAATATGGTTGAAATTTGGAGATTTTGAATGTTCCAACAATTCCTTTGAATTCTTAAGGATCCACATCTGATTGACTCCGCTTCCTGAGTAGGCCATTATACAGTACTTCTGAAGACATTAAAAACTATTTCTACAAAGTTAACTTAATAACAAATTGTATCATCAATACTAGGGCAATAAGACTTTTAACTCTCTCATTTATTCATTCATCTCTCTCTCTCTCTCTCTCTCTCTCTCAATATATATACAGTAACACCTGCTGTTGCGGCGACCTCTATATAAGGATTACCTTTTTAAAAAGGCCAGTGTTTTCAAGTCCCTTGACTGTGTGTATAAGGTTCACCTGCACATAAAGGTCAATATTTTCTAGTCCCTTAGGTGCACCCTATATACAGGTTTTAATATATACATACATATATATATATATATATATATATATATATATATATATATATATATATATATATATATATATATATATATATATATATATATATGCGTGAGTGATCTTATGTATATAACTTTCATATACATGTATTTTATCTGTATCGGCTAGATCTTTTGTATTACCATGCTAAAATTTATCCTTATGTCAAAGATGTTTCGTGTTCACTAGATCTTAATTTGATCATTTTTGAAAGATTTTTAAAATCCTAAAATAATTTAAAAAATTACAAAAGCGTGTAAATTACCGAACATTATGGTAATATTTTGATTGAGCTTTTCAGAGAACATCAGTAACACAACACGAACAAAATATATTAAAACAATGAAACAATATGATCTATAATTTTACATTAGTAGGTTAAATAATTGAATTCAACAGGTTTCATTTTTTGTTCGGATTCCCGAAAGAGAAGACAAAATTTTATGTGTAAAATTGTATTGTTAGTAAACGTCAAGGACACTAACACTGAACTCCAATATTCGATTTGACACTTGAAGTTTAACTTTCCCTGAAGATTCCGGAAAGAAAATTCTTATCATTATCTGCAATTGTGCGTTCTGTGCGTCGATGATTTTAATTCAAATAAGGACGTCTCCTACAGTTTCATTGGAGCGGATTTGTGTGTTGTAAAGTTCAATTTGGTAACTTTTTCTGACGCTCAACTTGCAACTTAATGATCGGATGAATGATTTTAGGGCGATTGAAATATTTCTCTTATATCTTAATTATATTGAGTCGTGGGAATAGATAAATTTCGAGTTCTTATGTAATCCGTGTTTTGATCCGGATTTTTCTTGCGCCGCTTCACCTTTGTTCCGGTAAGTGTCTTTATGTCGATCAAGTTATATCTGAATGTCAGATTATTGTCACTTGTCCTTTTGTGTCAAAAACAAAGTGAAACTAACGCTTGAACACTATACCAGGCATGGAATATTGTAACATTTTTATTTATTTATGAAATCGATCATTTTATTTCTTGATCAACGTAAAGAAACCCACCAGAAATCGCTAGGGTTTACAAAGGTGAGGTGGCGCACGAAAAATCCGGATTTAAAAACGGATTACGTATGAACTCGAAAATGGTTTTTAGACGTTTATTAAATATCATTTTGGTCAAAAGTTGTAAAAAAAACCTTGAAATATTGTTGCAATGCCAAAAATACAAGCTACGTTTAGAATGATAAATTTACCCAAAATTATAAAAATGTCATAAGAGATATTTGTCTGATATAATATCGACCATAATCTTTCCTACCTTAAGACAAGGCCGTGCTAAATCTCATTTTAAACTAAGTCCATACATCAAGTATAGGATAATTATAAAAAAAAATCCGAAAGAGACTCCTGATTATGGTTGTTATTTTTATGTTTGAACACTTTGAAGAATATATACTATATTGGAAAATAAATAAACAGGAACGGTCTCCTGTTTTGCGACAAGATTGTAATCAGAAATGCGGACATTGAAATATTTCATTTCCATATTAGTGTACTTGATAAAGTTAAAATTATTCAAAATATAGAATGTAATTGTTTATTTGTAAACTCACTGTATTGTCATTTATTTACATTTTTATTACGAACGTCTAACATATATCATTCAAATTCTAGAGGTGCTATATACCATACTTCTAGAAAGGCATGTGGTAATATGCCTTCCCTAACATGATTGTGTAGGCCTGATATCCTCTATTAAGCTTTTCCTGTGTTTGTTAGTATCGTTATATGAGGTTTCTTTGGGGACAATTAAGCTTATCTTAGACGTAATTTGGATTGAATACCTAATTAGAAGTAAAATGTATGAGAACACTATGACATGGGCGCCTTTGGGAAATGCTCAAATCATTTATGACCTACAAAAAGTGATTAGCATAGTTATATATATATATATATAGGGCGTAATTGTAGACCAAAGTAAGCCAGTTGAGGTGATTTGTTGTAGCGTATATCGTCTGTATGTATGTAATGTCTGTAGGATATTGATAGACTTTGTTATTGCCTGACAAACTTACAAAGAATGATAAATAAAACATTCATATTGAGCATTTGTTGTGCCCCCTTTTCCCCAAAAATTATAAAATGGATGTTATGTTTATGATATTTAATGGTTTTACAACAATAAAATGAGTTTTGATAATAATTACCACATAATCATTAATTCAATCATTATTTTATTATTTAAGTTGATAATAAGAATCATCATCATAGTCGTCGTAGTCGCCATCATCATCCCCTTCGTCATCATCATCTTCATCATTAATAATAATAACGTTATTATGATGCTTTATTTTGATCACGGTACTCTATGGGATCAATTAGGTATCAGCCAAAAATCCACAATGGGGAAAGGAGCTGTAAAATATCCATTTTTCAATGCTTAACTTACATTACCTTCGCCTGAAGATTGTATTGGAAAGAAAATATATGTAATCCCAGTTGTGATATTATCTTTTTTCGTTAACTGGTAGGGCATATAAACTAATCCCTTACCACCCTCAGGCAAAGGGCACAAATTATGTTTTGTATCGTGTTTCCATAATAAGTATTCGACATGGTCAATTTGTAAATAGAAGTTAAAAATTAAATTAATTATATATATATATATATATATATATATATATATATATATATATATATATATATATATATATATATATATATATATATATAATCCTGACACGCACTGGCGATAACATACTGCACATGCGCATTCACATGCAATGCAATGTATCAATAAAAGATAAATGATAACATGTTTCGATTTATCAAGATGGTATCACTGAAAATTGAAGTCTGCAAACATTGTTCGCTCTCATTCTGTGCAATGTGTTTTAAAAAATAATCAATATTCAATATTTCTTATCTTGTTTTTCTTTTTCATCGTAGCATTATTCTTAAAGCAATATATATATATATATATATATATATATATATATATATATATATATATATATATATATATATATATATATATATATATATATATAAGTATTATTGCATTTTATTGCTGTCTGCAGTCTGTAAATTATTGTTTTATCCACACTAGTTGTTGTAATTAGGAGAACATTACACCACAGGTCATGCTGGAGATCATTTGTCGTACTAATATAGAATCAGCCATATGTCAGTTTCCAATCAAAGGAGATGTAAAAATCCGTAACGTTATTAAATTTGAAGTTTATTGCTACGTTTATTACTACTTTAGCGCGTTTATTTATAGTACCAGCCTCTTTGCCTAACAAATATTCTCTCACCATGTTTTGTATCACAAGTCTCTGATATATTTTTGCTGCAATTACGAACGTAAGAAGGCATAATGCGCGACGTTATACGACTCTGTCACTTCGCTAAAATAAAAACACTAGTAATTCAGGTGCCCGTTTTCTCAATAGTGGCATGTCCAAAGTCGTAAATCTTGTAAGTAATTTGATTTAGAGACAACGTTATCCTAAGACTAGTCTTTAGGTATATTCGTATATTTTCAAATAATATTTTGCAAGTTTATGAATGCTTAATTGATTATTTGGATTTGACTGTGGACTCACGGTGGTTGTGAACGGTCTACAGGGGATGCTTACTCCTCCACGGCGCCTTATCCCACCTCTTTATTTGCAGAGGTCCGTGTTGGTTCAGGGATATCGAAAACCGCGTTTAATGTCAACGTTCCGCAAATTTTATGGTCGGTATAATAGTCTTGTTTGCGACTACTCTGTTTCACTAAGTGAAATGTTGAGTTGCCTTTTCGTTGGCGGTTGTTGAGACGTCCGTACCAATTGTGACGAGGATACACTCCTCACGTGTTTTTGGACTTGACTGTGGACTCACGACCGGTCGACAGGGGATGTTACTCCATATCCCACCTCTTGGTTTCAGAGGTCCGTGTTTGTCCATTTTTACCGGATTTGTATCTATGTCCTGGACATCCTATTGATTTATACTTTGGTATCTGAGATTTTTATATTCATTTTTACCAGATTTGTATCCATATCCTAGACACCCCAAAGATTTATACTTTGGTATCTGAGATTTTTTGTATTGATGACAAATACAAAAATAACTTATTATGCCCTGTCTCTGGATAGTCATGGAATCTTGCCTAATTTGAATATATGTCACAAATCCCTATTCTTTTGTAAAACGGTCGCAAGTCTTAAGTGTGACTGACCCTAAGACCATACCAAAGAAAGCTCCTGACCTCTCTACTGTACCACAGCATCATTGTGGATACGTCAGGCCTTAAGGTGCTCCTTTACAGAATGTTGTGTTACGTATTAAACTGTACTTTTGCTTAAATTTAATAATTTTTGGTTATGACTTGGTGAGTTGGCCTTGACGAAAACGACTCAAATTAATATGAATAGCCAAAAGTCTCTAATTCGACATTTTTCTCTAGGAATTTTAGATAGTTTTAAACCAACATTTCGCATAATTTACGGTCGGTATAAATACACTGTTTGCAATTACCATATTTGACAACTAAAGTGTTTACTTACCTGTCCAACAGTCATTCTTGAACCGTATATGTGTACAGATTGTAACGAAGATCCAGGCCTGTCGGAACAGAATTCGGAATAATGGGACTAGAGAAAAGGACAGTGTATTTTTTTTACTTACTACAGATGACAAGAAGCTATTTGTGTGTAAAACAGATACCATTTTAACCATGCATTGTCAAATTAATGCGATTGAAACTCCAGCCCCTACCCCTTCACTTCCGGAGTTTCTGGTATCTATTCCTCCATTGTTTTGGCTTGCATTTGGCTCATGACGGATGTAATTAGGGAAGTCTGACTCATCCATTGCACCTGATTTCAGCCTGTAAGTCCATTATTCACCACAATAGTATCTTCTGACGGTTAAAAGATTGACATTTGTGATTTTTAAACAATTCTATTTGGAACTCATAAAATGTCATTGCCGGTATATCATTTTACTTATTAGAGATACACTTCCTAAAACAGTGATATGGATGATATAGCATCGTTAAACGAATCATGTACTTTTTACATTATGAACTCTACTACAACAAAGTACCTGACAAAATTAGCTTGTAATTGTGTAAAAAAACGAACATTGACAAGTATATTTTGTACACTTTACATAAAACGAACATATAATGGACGGGATATGTTAAACATTAATCTAATAGCTAACTATAAAGTGTGGGTGTGTTAAATAGGGTGGAATATTTTATCAAATCATCTTGGTATTTTCTACAAGTTCTATGCAGTGCCATTTTGTTTTATCCTTAGATACTATGTTAAAATTCAAAATGCAAGCTTTGTATTAAGAAGATGGGAGGGTTTAGTATTCTTTCTGCAATAGACGTGTATAAAATGAATATACAGAGGATTCAAGTCAAATGTTAAGCGCTGATCAACTGTGAAGGAGAAGCAATGTGTCACGTCTATTTTTATTGTTTTTTTTTGTTCGCTGTTCAGTAGCTGTTAGATGTTGGTACCGATAATGTGTTTATTACAATGAAAAAAAGTGGAACCTCATCTAAAGACCACCTCGTTTAGAATACCACCTCACATTCAAGGCACTCACCCCCTAGAGATACATATTGACTGGTCTAAGTAATTGATTTAAAGCAGAGTACTTTGTGTTTCAGGGGTTGATGACTTAAGAGCGTTCATATTCACTATCTTGAAAATTACTTATCAAATATTGAGGTCTAGACCCTCACTTAAAACACCACCTCGCTAATCAGACCACGTTGAGTCAGCCAGATGGTCTTAATATCGAGGTTCCACTGTACATCAGCCGTACTTTTCCTTAAATCTACGTACCAGATTATGTTAGGTATATTCTGAAGTTCGCATGAGGTTATGAATTGTCTTACAGTGCCGTAGTCGAAAGTGGAATAAAGTAACTTAAATCTTATCCATATTCATATATGACATTTCAGATACTAAAATATAAATCTACAGAATGTTCAGAATACATATACAAATCTGTTGTTGGACCTCTGGAAATATAGAGGTGGGATCAGGTATCATGGAGGAGTAAGCATCTCCTATTGACAGGTCACAACTACCATGAGTCCACAGTCAAACTCTGTGCCAATAACTTGTCAATAAGTAGTTTGCCTCCGTATATGAAATGTTCATATGGTGAAGATACAACATTATAATGTAGAAAGGTTAAGTGACACGTGATATTTTATGACAGTTTACAGTAATTAGTATAATTTTTTTTAAACTGTGTTTTACGTCACACTTAACAATTTATAACTATACGACGAGGCCAGGTTCTAATGATGGAGGAGAGAGTTCTATTATAATATACCCGGATAGAGACCACTGGATGTCAACTGGCACATGGATACTGGGCCCCGAATTGGTGCATACATCTGAGTTTGTGGTGGCCACAAAGTTTAGTGGTGAAATTTAACGTGTATTCACCTTTCATTTAACCATTGTGTACCGTTATATTTTTGGAAGACGATCGTATCTGTCAATAAGACTTCATCAATTGAACTCGAATTTAAAATATATGTAGAGCTCCGTTAAGATAAAATGGTATCATACAAGGCCGAAAATAATGTAAATGCACTGTTTGTTGTAAATCTGCAAATAACCACACACACTATGAAAGTATACCGTTATAAAGAGTTTCTAAATAAAAGACATTTGAATTTTGGAAACATTATGCCCCAGGTACCCACGTCATTCATATAATTCTGGTAAACACTGTCGTTTTTGACATAAACGAACTTATGTCATGTGTCCTTTTCCCTCGGGGACTTCAAAAGGGGACAGTTTTCACTTGTGTACGAATATAGCCAAACGAATCAAGTCATTCAAATGGATGATTCGTCGGGTGTATTTCATTTAGGTCGCCTTATAAGACCGGTATTATTTAAGTTCAGTGGCTCACTGGGACATGTGACTGTATCATAATTTAGTAAAAAAAATTACGTATAAAATGCAAATCGAGTCATTAGATTAAAACTGTAGTTGTATGATAAATCAATCAGTTCGAAAAACATTTTCACGATGAATAATGTTTGCGTGTCATCACTTCTTTCACTAACATTTCGGTTATATAACACTTTATCACAGTTGTGTATTTTTCAATTTTGCGATACTCTTAAATTTCATATAATGAGAATTATCTTCCTCCACTTATTTCTGGAGAAGCATTATGGCGTGATGTAATGTGAACATTTGACAGTGAATAATGTAAAATTAATGACTATACCATGGGTATATTCGAATGTATAAGCTGATGATAATTAAATGCAAAGTTGAACTTTTGATTGAAAATATAATGACCTTAATATCTCTTTCATAATGAAAATAGTCTTATAAAACATTTTAGTCGTTATAATTACGCTTATATTTGACTATCAATCACTTGGCATGCTT
The DNA here is from genome assembly GCA_030159075.1 of Atrina japonica. Taxonomy (NCBI): domain Eukaryota; kingdom Metazoa; phylum Mollusca; class Bivalvia; order Pterioida; family Pinnidae; genus Atrina; species Atrina japonica. Next base: position 582,492 of record BROG01000409.1, on the reverse strand, counting down.
AATAATCCCTCAAAACCTTTCTGTGCAAATTCCGTTCACGTTTTAAAGCACATGTCTTCAAAAAGGAGAAACCAGAGCTAATTTTATTGTCTTTGAGGGTTATTGATTGAAAAGACAATATGCTATGTGTCAAAACTAATATGGACATAAAATAAAGTCGAAAGAAATTTGTTTCAATGTTAGTTTCTATAGAGGGTATTTGCAATGAACTTTTGTGTCTCAACCCAATTTGAATTGCAAATGCTTTTTGTGGCTAACACGCTGTAAAACAAATTATATTTTGATACATTACTTGTTAATATCCAGACATATGACTTATGAAATGGCAAAATGCAATACACACTTATAAAATATATAAAATAACTGACGATTAATGATTGACGTTGGCGTCTAGACATTGAAGAAAATTCAGTGTTATTATTGTTTTATTTGTCTTATTTCGTTTAAACAAATGAAAACTGAAAATACTGATGTGGTATGACAGTAATAACTTTTGAGATATATTTGATCCAGCATCAAAACGACAGTAAAAGCTATAAAAACATTACTGCATTACTTAACTTACGTTGTTTTGCTAGAGATGATGAAAGCTTGACTTTAAAAATGTTATCGAGAATGACATGGCTTTCGCCTTTTAGAATATCATATATACATTTAACATTTTATCTATTAAGTGTATATATATTTGATGTGCGTAAGTCTGTAGCATAGCTATATAGACGACGTGTACGGGTTTTCAAGATCTATATCATAGGTGATTATAGGTTAGCAGTAGCTAAGTTTGCAGGGCGGTAAATAACTATATCGGCAACAACAACAACAGCAGCAATAACAATAACAACAACAGCAATAATAATAATAATAATAATAATAATAATAAAAATAATAATAACAGCAATATTAATAATAATAATAATAATAAATAATAATAATAATAATAATAATAGTTTAAAAGTAGTATTGGAAGACCTTAATAAATGAATAAAAACAAAACAAAGAAAATAAAGACGTACATCTTAGTTGTGTATGTAGTAAACAAAACAATGCCAATATATTTTTTCAGATCATAAAAAAAAATTACAATATCAAAAGTCTTAAATATCATTTCATGAAATTCTTTGAAATACAATTTTTATATAACATTAAAATTGTTTGGTTTAACGTTTTTAAATGTGCGACCAAAATTTGCGAATTATGTATACAAAGCGATACCGGGATAGGATGAAGAATTAGAAATTTTACCTGAAATACGGACATGCCAAGCGAAAATAATATTACACGGTACGTAATTAAGGTACCTGCTTATATTACAATGAATATAAAAAGCTTTGATTGACTGTTTTCACTTATAAATAGTGCCATCAACACAAGTCTGATAGAATTGTTTGCTCATTGTTTACGTTTATTTGTGTAGTTGTTATTGGCTACAGTTTAACAGCGTATATGTTATCCTTGTTTTGGAATTTATATTTAAAGTACCATTTATTTAAGTTACAATATAAAAATCTCAGATATAAAAAAATATAAATCTTTAGGATATGCAGGATATAGATACAAATCTGGTAAAAATTGGACAAACACAGACCTCTGGAAATCAAGAGGTGGGATCAGGTGTCACGGAGGAGTAAGTATCCCCTGTTGACGGTCACATCCGCCGTGAGTCCACAGTCAAATCCAAATGAAATAAGTGAGGAACGAATCCTCGTCACAATTTGTACAGACGTCTCAACAACCGCTATCGAACAGGCAACGCAACATTTCACTTAGTGAAATAAATTATTTAGACTTATTTTACATGTAATGTACTGTACGTGTACTTATTTCAGTGGTATTCTAATATTAACGCCTTTCACGCTCAAGTCATTGCGCTAATTCAAAGGCAGCGCTAAAACTTCTCCATCCTGTCATTCTGTATACACGAAAAAGCCGATGAAATTAACTGCGCGAATTCAAGATTGCGCTAATAAATCTACTCCCCCTGAGAGCGCTAAAATATGAGTGCGTTAATCTAAATACACATACAGTATTAAACCTACTTTAAAATACAACAAGGTACAGGAACAAATCCTTTTTCATATTTCATGATAAAAATGCTGTAATTATTTCACGCGATTTATCCAAAACCCGGCTATACCATAGATACCTCAGGTATCTATGGGATAACAGGCTGTTACTATGGGATAACAGACCGTATCTCTGAATACCACCAGGTATATAGGGTTACGGGTCAGCTATCCAATAGATACCTCCTGGTATCAATGGGATAGCAGGAAGTATCTGTGGGATAACCGATTTGTAACCCTGAATACCCCTGATATTCAGGGTTATTGCTACGTAATTCATACATATCCGAGGTTTCGATGAAATACTTCGCTCTAACCCTGCATATCTGTAGGTATTCTGAGATACAGGGTTGTTGGTGAACTGTTTTAACCAAAACCTCGGGAATTGCATTGCAATTCATGTATAGCCAATAAGCCAATCAAAACAGCTGTTACATTAAGATATTCTGAGATACAGAGATACAAAATCTTCCCTCAGCCAGTCACAGCAGCAGGTTTATTTAGCGCGGAAAATGTGGCGGCAGGTATACAGGGTTAGATTGAAGTATTTTATTAAAATCACGGCTATATATGAATTAAGTATCAATAACTCTGAATATCAGGAGGTATTCCCATAGATACCTCTTATTTTCCCATTGAAACCAGGAGGTATCTAGAGGATATATGACCCGTAACCTTGAATACCTGTTGATATTCAGAGATACGGTCTGTTATCTCATAGATAACAGCCTGTTATCCCATAGACACCTGGTATATATGGGATAACAGGGTTTTTATTAAAATTGCGTGCCATATGTAACTGCTACAGCCTTGTTTGCGGGCTGATCTGGGTCAGTCGGTAGCGCGCTCGACTCTTGATCGTGATCAGTTCGAGCCCAGCCAGCGGTAGGTTGGTTTCCTTGAGACAGTAAAACCCGAGGTCCCGTGTCACAGTAGGTGTCGGCAAGTTAAAGAACCCTCACTGCTCAATGGCCGTAAGTGCCGAGCATTGGCCAACATTTGAAACCCTTCACCGGCATTTGGTGATGTCTCCATATGAGTGAAAGATTCTTGAGTGGGATGTTAACCAAGAATTAACATACAAACAAATGACCTTGTTTGCAATTACAATGTTTCATTTAATGAAATGTCGAATTGTTTGTCCGGCAGTGCTTATTGAATCATATTTACCTGTTATGACGTGCATTCATTTCTTATTTCATTTAAAAACTGTGGACTGTATGACCGGTCGACAAGGGTGCTTACTCCTCCACGGCACCTAATCCCAGCTCCGGATTTCCTAGTGTGTCCAGCTTGCATCTGATTTGTGTATTGCTTCATCAAGTGTCTGTCGATTATTACTTTGGTATATGTGAGTTTTATATATTCATAATGGTTCTATAGGATACATTGTGGTTCATTAACATAACATTACAACAATTGCCTTTTTAAGTGTATTTCATAATATGAATTGCACCCTAATTTTGTACATTTTGGTTCATATAAATAATGCTTCATATAACTCCTTAAAAGTTAGTATACTATTTGTTTTACAGTGGTTACTCCTAGAAGGATTTGACAATACATTTAGGTTTTTCCTTGGTATCGTATGATATCAATTTCGTTTTCGAAATCTCCATCTTTTAAAATTGTTTAGCAAAGTTATTAGTTCTGTATTATGTTCATAATATCCATATTATGCACATTTGTAACACAATTATAAAATGAACGGAAGTAGCTAAGACCAAAAGGGGAAAATACCTACATTTATGATGTCCCACATTTATCAAAAGCTGAAATTTTGTCTTAACATTACGACATAGTAAACTGGAATGAAGTTCACCTTAACGCCCACTGTCTCGAAAACCTCTGTCACCTATAAAAGCCATCAGTCGATAAAAACGAAACTTAACTTTGTTCTCAGTCAATTATTCCCGTAAAACTTCCTAGTAAATCTACAAAAGATATATGGAAAAACCTAATCTGATGAACTGAACGTGTAAACAGTTATCCATTATAATGATATATGTAGTTTGCCCAGAAAGAACTGCATTTTAGTTAACTTGATATATATCAAAGGTGTATCTTATGAGTAGATGGAGACACCTCTAGCTGATAGCCTATAAACAATTAAAACCCCGATTGGTTTATTTTGTACTTGTTCTTTCATTATATCAACTAAACTGGGTTCCTGGCCCAATTTTCTTCGTCGATAGGACCAGGCGTAATACAATCCACGTGACCAAGTTCTCAGCACAAAACAGGACTGAAAATTATCATGTGACCAAATTAACGTATATAGACATGCGCATGCCCATGAAAGTAAACAGAGAAAATGTAAAATTTAAAAGAAAATGTTATTTAAACAAGCAATCACGTCAGATTCTTGCAATTGTAGTAACCAATATACTTGCTTATGTCTGTGAGATCTTTATTGTGTATTTCTACAACGGTTGAGTGCAAATAAATCCTACAGCATGCGTTTAATACGCTGTAAATTCTGGTATCACATCGATTGAGTATGGGGGCACAAAGTTTATTATAATTTGATGCTATACCACAATTCAGTGCGGCAGAAAAGGTAATCTTGTCCAATCATATAATCGAAGTGATTGTATTCCAACTGGCTATACTGACAACTTTAGCATCAGTGACTCAGGATCCCAGGCTATATATCAACCATATAGAAGACTTTAAAATTTTGGTGATTGTGTCAACGTTCCGCAAATTTTACGATCGGTATAATAGTCTTGTTTGCGATTGCTCTGTTTCACTAGATGAAATGTTGAGTTGCCTTTGGTACTCTGGTATCTGAGATTTTTTATATGTCTTTGACAAGCGCTCGGCTCACGAGCTTGGCATATAGAAAAACCCTAACTGCATTGGCGTAATTCCATATCACATATGATATGTAGAAATCCCCCGAAGTCTGGTGATATCTCCATATAGTGAAAATTTAGCGTGAATTAGACCAAGAATCAAATAAATCAAAACCATATAATTTCTCTTGTAATAATTGCAATCAAGAGAAAATTAATGTTATATATCTAGTAAAGATATACCTTCATTTATAGGAAAACGGACAATAATTCAAATAAACAAATGCCCAATTGGCCTTAACAGTCGCCTGAGAGGGGAAAAAAATCATTTGAAGTTTGGTTAAAATTAGTCCACTGGTTTTTGAGAAGTCGAAAATGTCTCACATTTGACAAAAACCTTTATTACACCTCTATTATGTATCTTTACTTTTGATTAGTCAAAATCGTATCACATGATCTAAAACATTCTTCATATCACCCTGAAACATTTTTGTTGCCCTCTGTGCCGGTTTATGTCACCCTTTCGTGTGCAGATATGGATACTCGTACAGTTCGTTTTTTACCCTAGTAGGTGTAACCTTTAGCACATATCTACGAGTTACGAAACGGACATTTGCTTGACACAGACTGGAATGGAGAGAAACAACAGCCAAAATTTATTGATTTGACAGAATTGATATATCGTTGTCAAATATATTTGCTCGAGTCAGTGTTGATGGAGGCTTAAGATAACGCCTCTCGGGTGGACAAATATTCATTGCAACCCAAAACAAGGGCAATAATTGTATAATATCTTCTGCTTACTTAAGTGTCAGAGACCGTGATCTTTGACCCCATGACCTTGAGAGTTTGTCAAAATGATCCAGTCTTTGTATACAAAAAGTCAATCTGTTTCGAATTATTAAGCCATTTGTATACAACTGTACCTTATTTATCCAAGCGCACCCTGGTGGACCGTTTATCGACAGATTTCATTTTTATTCACAAACCTTGTAGATATTGACTTAACAATCATGTATACAAAATTTGAAAGTAAGATCATTGGTTCATGAGAAGATAATTAAAGATGTACTAAGTTTTGGTCCCTTTTAAGGTCCCTATGGATCCTATCTCCTTTTCATTTGCAAACGTTATGCGGCTTCACATGGGTATGTTATATGCCACGTTAAATTTGGCCTACTGCTCTTGAGAAGAAGTAGAAAAGGAGTAAATGTTAACGACGCACAACGACAAATAAAAGACGATCGCAATAGGTCACAATGAGCCTTTGGCTCAGGTGACCTAAAAGTTGACGTAGTGACAATTGACGTTCAAAAGTATTTATATCCGTTATATACGTAATGTCATTGTAATGATATCCTATTGATATGGTAGTAAATACAACTAACAATACTAAAGTTATAGTTTTAAAAAGAAGTCCAAAAATAATATCCAAGACGATCGTTTCGTTCAGTAAGACTTTATCAGTTGAACCCGAATTTAATATAGATATATTTCTCAAGGAAAAATTGGTATCATACAAGGCTAAATTATATGTCTAACTGTGTTGCCAAATCTGTCTAAGAAGTACCTTCTGTAAATATGAATATCTTAGCATCAGCAGTTAGTGAATGCCATTGCTTGAAAGTAGAAAGGTTATGACTGACAATTATGTTACTTTCAACGAGCTGAATTCATCTATAATCATACTGCAACTTAAATAACGTTGCCATTAGAATAGAACGGCCGTTTGATGTAATTTTTATTTAAATGTTCATGGAATAGATATAACAATAGCCGAACTCGAATTAAGATTAGCGTGTACCTTACAGGAGTAAGCATATCATACCGCAGGCGTAAGGTAAAAATGAAGAGGTACCAATTGATAATCGAAACTCAAGTCCATTAGAACACGACGAATTAGATGTGCAAATGGTCTCAACATGAAAAACAATTGCAGATCCCAAACGGTCAATGTAAAGGATTTGCCAAATTAAACATTTGTAAATTGAAGTGAATATCTTTATTTTTGTACTGTATGGTGTCATTCAGAATTGTGGAAAATAGTTACTTCGAATCAGCTGATATCCTCGTACTTTAGTCAGCTACCCATCCCGCTGAAGTTTTATGTATGTATGTATGAAAATGCCAAATTTGATCAAGATTTATTGGAATATAAAGCGGTAATTTTCCTTTGTGGTCACTTTTCTTCATGTGGGTGTGTAGACTTTTAGGGTGGCAAGTTTTCTACAGACAACAAATGACCATTATCACCGAAGAAATATGACCCCGGTCAATGTTCGACATTGGTCATTATTATTTGCTATACCGGTACTTTACAATATTGGAAAACGGTAAATGTCTACTGTTCATCTCGGTAAACTGATTTAATTCGAATTCAACTAAGACCTAATGAGAAAACGTACGTTTGTATGAAGAGTTGTATTTAGTTAAACCTTTGAAATGTTGTCTGCATTTTCCAAAATTCGAAGTGCATCTAAACTACATTCGGCATGGTATATACCGTAAACCTTTTAACTGTCTGAAAGTCAATTCAGTTATTGAATGTTTTACTTAGATAGTGAGAAACAAATGATTATACGTTTAAGACTGTAACGTGATTTTGATATACTTGATTAATTAGAAAGTAAGTTAACACGTGTATCCACACATATTCGAAGGGTATCGCGAAACAAAATTTCATAATTACCAATATTATCCAAACAACCTTTTTGTACTGACAGTAAAAATTTGAAAAAATGTGAGGGAAAACAGTACTTCCATTAAATTAGCAGTTGTTGTTACTCAGATGCGCAGTATGTAAACATTAGTTATAAATGCATTGAGGTAATTCGCGAAAATCAAGGGACAGATAACATACGATAGATTAATGATTAGCAGACCAGTTTTGGTGATTCATAAAATACAATGAGACTCTGTAGGGACTTCATATAAAACACTACGTGTATTTTGTATGGATTATTATTGCTTTTTATTGTTGAATGTCTCATTGCAAAGATTAGCACCATCACTAAATCTAGCTTGTGTGTCATTACAGAAAACATATATGCGTCTACATGGAAACATATGCAGGCTTTAGAAGCATTTCTTTGTTACGAAGCACATCCACTATGCCAATGGCGACATTTATTTTATTTTCTGTTAAAACTTGGGCGAGGTGAAGCCAAGCCTTATTTAGCTTTTTAATATGGACCACATATATTTCCATACCCCCTCTAGAACACTGCATAACGAATTTATCCGGTCTATGGGCATTCAGAGGGGTTTTGAGAGCTGAATGATAGAGTTATGAATAATTATAATAAATGTGCAAAAAAGAAAAGAAATTTTTTCAACATATTTAATATATTTTCTGGGTGTTTTGGGCGTTTAAATCTCCTCTGATCTGGGCGATATCTGTATCGTTCATTGTGATGGCAAAAGCATATTATTACATATATAGTGTCAGTCGTTTCCAATTATCATAGTTAGCTCCATTTGAAAAGTATGTGTATTTACTAAAGGTAAAGTGGTATCATAAACAAATAATACCAAAGTCTAAGAGTAACCACTGTAAAAAAATGCTCTTTAGACAATTTTCGAATTGAAATAGTGTTAACAGTGCCAAATATTACTTTAGTATAGACTTCATACCATGTTGAGCTCCAATGGCAACGACCTTGAAAAGTTATAATGTGTATTTTCTGTCAATTAGACTTCATCAGTTGAGTGAAAAGTATGTGTATCATACAAGTGGTATCATACAAGGCCAAATAATATCTCTAAAAGTATAGCCGAAATCCGTCTAAGAGTAACCACTGTAAAAAAAATGACTATCTTAGCTTTAGACAATTTTCGAATTGAAATAGTGTTAACAGTGCCAAATATTACTTTAGTATAAGATGAACAGCTGGTACCGAAATACCAGGTACTAGGTTTATGTATACCCCCGGGGACTCAAACGGTCCACCAGCAGTGGCAACACAATACGATGATGGTGAACATGAAGGACAAATAGAACCAAAATAATGTTAAGAAAATGTCTTGAGTCACATTATTTTATCATTGCATTATCATTACGTTGTGTTTTATAAGTGATGTAAAACAGTTGCAAGGAATAGTCCGACGAACGATGGTGTTTGATTAGTTGAGAATCCGTTGTGACATCCTAAATGATTTTACGGCGCTTCCTGGCAGCCAGTCTTTAGTTTGATATGTTGCGAATTTCTAAAATGACATCTGATTATCTGCTTTATCATCAAATATCGTTGTAAAATTCATGCTTTAGGTCTATGTGATAGCTCATAGAGCTTATTCATGCAAAGTCGTTTGCAAAATTATTATTACTAAAGCTAATTTCAAAAGTTTCCAATATGATTTATAAAAATATATGCGCTTTGGATGTTGCATTTTCTGACATGTATATAAATAGAAACGGATGTATCAGTCATAAACAATTTCAGAAGATAGAATACAAATATGACTAACATTGAAAAAAGAAGACGTATGGAGAGTCCAGAATGGTTCCGGAAAAGTAAGAAATTCCCGTCGACCGGCGACACCCGCCATGTGTTCATAGACAAATTCAAATCAAAACAATTAAGGAATGAATCATTATCTTCATAAAAATGGACGATTTACCCGATGAACCAGCGACAAGAGAATATATAACTCAACATTTCATTTAGTGAAACATGGTCATTACAAGCACGGTCATCGTAACAACGGTTAAATGTTCGAAATGTTTAAATTCGATTCACGTATCCTTGTGACTACAATTAATCGAATAATAATTTGTCTATGTATATAAAAATCACAGATACCAAAGTATAAATCTTTAGGATGTCCAGGATATATGTAATGATCCTATACTGAACAAATCCTGTCATATTGGATCATTACATATCAGGATATATAATCACAATGTGCAGGCGGTAGAGGTATGTTATCACTACATGCTGAATGTTGTCGGTAGGAAAGCCGAAATTTTGCCGTCCATGCCTGTAGGAAGTAAATGTTCAAGAAGGATATATATATATATATATATATATATATATATATATATATATATATATATATATATAATATATATATATATATATATATGTGTGTGTGTGTGTGTGTGTGTGTGTGTGTGTGTGTGTGTGTGTGTGTGTGTGTGTGAAATTTCTAAGTCTGAGGGATTATAAATTTAACATCTATGATGTATATATCTTATAATTTAGAAATCTTTTAAAAGTACAAATGGTACAAGTTTAACTGCGAATTACATAGTAAATTCTGATAGCATTTTCATATTGGTTTATATATTGCGCCGCAGCATGTTTAGCCACTGATGCTTTATACATTTTCCACCGAGATCTTAGCCATGAGAATTCTATTATTGATTAGCTCATCAAAGACTGGTTAAATACATTAAGTGATGCCAATCAGTTTTCGTTGCACCGTTTACAATGACCTGAAGTACCGTTGTGGGAATTGATGCAGCACTCGACCCTTGAAACGCTGACTTCTTCATCTTGTTCTTTAAGATAATATCTGGGATAGTAATACTGTACGTGTCTTTTCGTTGTCTCAAGGGTAATCCATATGCATTGGTGTATACCTAGAGGGATATAGTGTGTTTTGATGCATTTGATTGAACGAAAATGTATATGCATACCCCCTCCTGTCAAAATAATTACTTGGCCAACTTTGAGATTACCCATTGTTGGCTATTTAATGTTTTTATTTATATACTAAATTAGTTCAGCGTACAATTTATACATAGGCAATATTGATTTAACACATAATGTTCACATTTGAATCTCTCTCTCTCTCTCTCTCTCTCTCTCTCTCTCTCTCTCTCTCTCTCTCTCTCTCTCTCTCTCTCTCTCTCTCATCAGGTACGTGTTTAATACGTTGAACAGACAGCCGTATTATCAGAATTCAAAGTATGTGCATTTCTTACCGGCATGTTCATTTATTGTGGATTTAAGATATTTCTTTATCTTTACATTTAAACCCTTATATTTTGACGTAGGAAAGATACAATGAATTGAATAAAAAGAAAAAACGTAAATTTCAACGAATGAAGTTCTTGTTTGAACAAGAAGGTTGATTATGATAAAGCAGTAGAAAACAGAAACCAAAGACTTGATAATGAATGCATAGGAAAATGTATTACATGCATGTGTAATCATACAGTTACTATACAGAATTCAATACGCCCGTGCAATATGAAATGTCGTATTGCACATAGTTGGATAAGGAAATTTCGCCAAAGCTGCTTTTTTAAATGACATTCATGTCATCCAAAATATTTGATGGCGTCGTTAAAAGCGGAATGAATTTTAAATGTGTGTATACATAGAGATAAATAAGGGACATGTAATAAAACATAACCACGCAAATATTTCTATCCGTATCATCAGACTGCACTTGATCTTTGTAGCGGATGGATTCAACTAGAGCGTAGCGATACAACGATCAGTCGTATAATACGGATAGAAACATATGTGTAGTTTTGTCTATATATATATAACACACGAGCCCTGGAAAATTCAAAGATGGATAGGGTGCAATAAATAAATGAGCATCGGCTACCACACATTTATCCCCATAAAGTGTGAAAAAGTAAAATATTGCTTTAATATGCATTTTTTCATACTTGTATAGTACGGACTTATCACTGAGTAGTTTTTCCTCATTATTAAAATGGACACAATATTCAAATGGCAAAGAAAGATTTAAATGAAAAAGAAATGAAGACAAGGAAGCAAAAATATGACTGAAAGTTTAAATGTGTCTTCACTAAGTTTCATTGAGTTTGATATTATTTTCGTTTCCATATCCTAATGGTGAGGTCAAACTACCAAACCATTCTGGTATAGACTCAATTTTGACAGAATGGTGTTCATAAATTTAAAACATATGCCGCCTCCCGTCTTCCATGTCAAAAATACATAGCCCTATAAAACAATAATCATAAGCAAAATGCGCCTATTGGCAATAACTTACAAATATCCTCTCTAATATTCTCCATAGTGACATCTGTGACTACATTGTGCTTTACACTACGAAACCTGAAAGAACTTAGCCGTATTGGCACCTAAATGAACTGATCGTGAGAATCTTCACAAACAAAATCATAAAAGGTCATCTGTTTCTTAGTGATGGATAAACACATACTCTGTGTTAATGAAAACCAAAAGCTGTTATAAGAAAGGAATATTTTAAGTATCCAAGGAACAAAAGATATTTTTTGTCCATTTCCAGTTCAAAACCATTCAAAATATTGCTGGAAACGTCAACAACAGAGAATAAATGCTTTTTGTTTTGATGTAATTAACAGTTGTTTGTTTATCGGTTTATCACCAGACATGTGCCAAAGTGTCCATGGCTAAAACCAGCAATTCAATCATTTAACGATTAAATGAAAGACAGATATAATGAGCGCTTTTTCTAACGACTGGATTTTATGGTGCCAGTAGAAAACGATGAACTATAAAAAGAAAACATATCCTATCTCAATATGCAGTAAAATTTCAATTCATTTCGATTTCCGCAGATGTGTGGCTTCTTTGTGGTGCCACTGTTATATTTTGATTTCATGTAAGTCTGACTTCAACTCTTATTCACATCGTCATTACTTTATCGATTATAATTTAATACATGTCAGACCTAATCTTAAACAATTCTATATATACATTTCACTTTAGTTCAGTAAGTTTATATTAATATGAGAGTAAGATATTATAGAGGTACGCTTTGTTGAAAACAAAATAAGTACAAGCAAAGTTAGGTACTGAGTCATTGCGATTGGCCAATAGTCGGACCAAACATAAGCATACTTGATTACATTTTTTCTGATTGTTTGATTATACGATAATCTAGAGCCTGTTCAACATACGTCCATTATATATACAAAGGCAATCAACTTAGTGTACTTTGTCATAAGGGTTTATGTTTCAATATTATAAACAATTTCAAAGTTATAGTTTATAACAAAAAGGTCAAAACAAATGCTCATGATGATCGTTTTTGTCAAGTCAATTAGACTTACTCAGTTGAGCTCGAATCTCATACAAATGTATGTCCGAAAGAAAAGGTGTTATCAGACGAGGCCAAATGATTAATCTAAATGTATTACGTATAAAAGTACAAACTGTAAAACTAACTATCTCAGCTTTCAGTTAAGCTTTTCAATACATATGATAACATTATTTGCCAATTGGCATAACCACTTCCAAGATCTGAATTAATTCATTACTCGTTCATTCATTGTTTTGTATTGTCTATACTGAATTCGACATAGCGTGATATTGTTTACTTAATACAATCCGTATTTGGGTACTCACATGGCTGCTATTAAAACTGATATTTATGCTGTATTTTAATTTTCCAATAAGAAGTGTAAAATCAGTTAAAATCACCTTTTAAAAACTTCATCAAAGTGAATTTATATGAATCATGCAATCATTAATTCATCTTTCACACCGCGCAAATGAATTAATTCATGCATATTTTGATCTGATACATAATAAACGAAAGCACAATCGTGTGTATGATAAACTTAAATTCCAAAGCAATTTAGCGACGTGAGATGAACATTTTCTCAAAATGTCAAACGAATTATCTACTACCTTTTCCGGAGTATTTCTTTTTCCTATCCTTGGAAATCTACGTTTTTGGTAGTAAATATGAGCATATCAGGTATTATATTCTTCTAAAGAAACTGGAAATTCAATTTCCCCACAGTAAATACAATTACAAGATGGAGTAATAACATAACCTAATACATTTTGTTTGGCTGAATAGCGATGGAATTGAGCAATCCGACTGTACTACAGTTTCTTCTAATCTCTGTCGATTGTGTGTGCTAAACTGTAAAAGCAGAATTGCAAACATGAGATGTTTTGTATGTAGTTAGACAGCCTATATATATATATATATATATATATATATATATATATATATATATATATATATATATATATATATATATATATATATATATATATATATATATATAGTAGAAATAAAAAGTCCTTGGTACAGAAGAAATAGTAGAAAAATATTATTCAGAACAACACATTCTTTTGATCATATTAAATAAAATTATACTTCTGTTTGCGCTTTCAGCCTTAGCGGCTCTTCAGACAGAGTAAAAATGATTTTTACTCTGTCTGAAGAGCCGCTAAGGCTGAAAGCGCAAACAGAAGTATAATTTTATTTAATATGATCAAAAGAATGTGTTGTTCTGAATAATATTTTTTCTACTATATATATATATATATATATATATATATATATATATATATATATATATATATATATATATATATATATTACAAATATCGCTACAATATTGAACATTTACTATGGCCTTATTGAAAAATTACTATTGGATCACATATGAAACTATCTATGTAATTGCATCATACATAAAGCATCTGTATTTATGCTTTATATATGAACTGTTAGGGGACTAACTCTCGCCACATTTGTTATCTACTGTATCTATCCATCATGCAGTAAAAAGACATTATCTTTGAATACATTTATGTCTAAGAAACGTTTGAGATATTTTTAGAATCCTTGCACGTGCACAAGAGAACGGGGGTGATTGATGCATTAGAGAGACAATCTAGTTGTGCACAACAAACCTAGACCCAACCCATCTAAAATTAGGATATATTGTTAATGCTATCACTAAGTTTTATATTGAACCGAAATGTAAAATACGCATATATACATATATAAACACATGCACACAAACATCCATAACACACACCCACACACACACGATATGCCAAAATCTCATTAATGAAGTAATCATAGTTTTTCTCCAATTAAATCTAGTTTTTCTCATTTAAATACATCAAGCGTTTACTGAGAAAAACTAGGTGTGACTACGCAAAAATTAGTTTAACTGAAAAAATAGTGGTATTACACAAGACACAAAAATTTGCTTCTTCTGCAGTTAAATCAAGTTGCAACGCCAAAATTTCAGTGATGAGTTTAATTCAGTTGCTTGCAGAACTTGCCATAGCTGGATAAAGATAACATTAACTGAGAGAAACTAGGTTTAAATGTGAAAAAATAGTTTTAGCTGAGAAAGAAATATGATTAACTTATATCCTTTGGTCATGCCATACATTCATATGTATGTATTCTCGTGAACTTGTGTTCCCCTATGAAAGTGTGTTGATGTATTCAGTAAAGACATGTAATTCAAATTACCTGATACGAATTAGAACTGATCTAAAATTGATTCAGTTGCAAAGGTGAAATCATCCTATGAGAACAAATGATGGGCTCGAAGCTTCTAAAACATTTTCAAATGAATGTTCATTAAAAAGAAATAATTCATCAAAGTTTCAATCAGGCTTTGTTCCTGAAAATGATGATTGATCTATATTACACACGTGATAGTGCGGTGCCATTTATCGGAATTAACCAGCAATTCTACAGTGTGTAGGTTGGATGAAGATGAAAAACGCTGGCAGTTGAATCCCATATAGAATTTATATTAACTATTTAGATATGGAAGTGCATGTTTTAGGTGTTCATTTGTGTCTGCCTCTTTATTAAGTTATAATCAAGAAATGCTTATCGGGGTTGTTGTAAATGCAGTAATGTAATAAGTCTTTGCTTTTTGTAGAAATCGCCTTCAAAATGTTAGACATTGGTGTGGTCCTCTAAAGAATACAATGGTCTTTAGGCAATTCTTATGTACAACGATATTGTCAGCCACGATTGTCTCTTTGAAAATGCTAGGTTTAAGATAAATGTTGGTTATGATTAAACGTAAACAAAAGAATATGTTTTAAAATTGTAAACTACATAATTGGACTATCAAATGTTCGGATTTTTAAAAACCTAATTAGGGGTGTTATTTAACTGTAAACTAAGACTTAAGTCCATTTCAAAATGAAATAGGTCTTATTACCAAAAACGGAATCTGATTTAACTATCATCCGAAGACATTTATTCCATAGTCCTTAAAAGGAAAAGGTTATCGGGTAAGCTGTAATCGGATCCATTGCTCTATCCTTTAAAAATTGGCAGCCACCATCTAACCGGGCAATTATTAAGTGTGATGTAACCCATCATTTCAAACAAATTTATACATACAATTTTGCGTGTAAATATTATAAACATAATACCAAAGTTACAGTTTTGAAAACGGTCAAAACGAATGTAACTTGTCTCCCTTGACGTGTTAATACGTGTATAGTAGACCGATGAAAGCCTGATTAACCACATTTCATTCATAAACGTTATTTCCTATCCCTGTTTACCTGATGTCTTTGAGTTTGAAATGACAAGTCTCAAGTAAAATACAAAAAAAAACCCCAAAACCCAAAACAAACAAACGTCAACAATGTTTTAATTCAAAGACTTCATAAGATTTTCGAAATTCAGCTGTTGTTACTTTGTATTTTTCTACAGTCCTCTGGAGGTACAAATCTAAATGCAGCTGGATTGGAACCTAATCTGATTCTGTGAGAAAGTTTACCAGATAACTTGCGGATGACCGGTTGTGTGTAATTAATTTTACTGTGAAACTTTTCCAAAATCGCTATGTCGTAGACCAAATGACATATCTAAACAGTCAATAAACACGAAAGTAAAGCACCAAATGATGATAAATGACTATGGCTTCATAAAAACCAATGTTATAATCGTTTTACTTACCTGTTGACCTACCTCAAGGTGCAATATTACGTGTCTGATAACTTACCTGTTTTATTTATTTGTTGACTTATCTCAATGTGTTATTTTACTTATATGTTGATTTACCTCAGGGTGTTATTCTATTTATCTTTTGACTTATCTCAAGGTGTTATTTTACGTATCTGTTACTTTCTTCACGATATTGTTGTATTTATTTATTGACTTACCTCAAGGTGTTATTTTACTGATCTGTTGACTTACCTCAAAGTGTAATTCTATTTATCTTTTGACTTACCTCAAGGTGTGATTTTACCTATCTGTTGACTTATATCAAAGTGTTATTTTATTTATATGTTGACTTACCGCAAGGCGTTATTTTACTTATCTGTTGACTTTCCTCAAGGTGTTATTTCACCTATCTGTTGACTTACCTCAAGGTGTTATTTTACTTATCTTTAAACTTACTTCAAGTTTGTATTTTACTTATTTGTTGACCTACCTAAAGGTATTGTTTTATCTTTTAACATACTTCAAGATATTGTTTTATTTATCCGTTGACTTACCTTAAGGTGTTATTTTACTTATCTGTTGACTGACCTCAAGGTTTTGTATTACCTACTGTTGTATTAATGTTTATTTTACCTGAATGCGTTATTTTACCTATCTGTTGGCTTACCTCAGTGTTTTACATTACGTATCTGTTACTTTACCTCAGGATGGCATTTAGCCTACCTGCTGACTTACCTCAAGGTGTAATTTTATCTATATGTTTCCTTACCTCAATGTGTTATTTTATTATCTGTTAACTTACCTCAGGGTGTTACATAGCCTACCTGCTGACTTATCTCAAGCTGTTAGTATGAAAATGGATTTCTAGTATTGTAAATAGCCTAATATATTTATATTCTGTATGCCTCATAATCATACTTTTGTATTCCATATCACCAGGAAGTGCATTTCTAAGCTACAGTAATTTAAGTAAGTAATTTATTGCTTTTATCAACACTTAAGAATATGAAATCATCAACATTCAGTGGACTATATACTTCTGATGAACAAAATGTAAATCTAAAATGAGTCATAAATAGGACCAACTACAGAATTACCAAATTTGAATTTTATTTAACGACTTCGAAGACATATCATGCGTAGAAAATGCGTAATTACAATTTTCCTGTCACCAGTGATAACATAAATGAAGTATCAATGTAAATTATACAGCATTACAGAATTGGTAAAATGCAGAAATGATTGCCCTTGGGGTATATATGATGGCATATGTGCAGTTGCAACAGAAAATTATTTAAATTGTATATTATTATAAAAATAAAAGAATCATTCGCTCGTTATCAAATAGTAAATTTCCCATCTCCCTTTAAGTTTATTTCGATGGCATTTTATGACAGGGGTTAAGTGTCGAACTGTATGAGGCTCACAATGCCGATACTAGAGTAGTCGAACTTTCCTGGTACCCTCACTCCGAGCACGCGGTTTTCTTAATCTGTTCTTCATAACTTTCGATTCAGTTACTGTAACATATGTTTTGATAAATAATTTAATGTCTCATTATGATTTCTTTATGACTTATTTAATTGCTTTATCATTAAAACCTCGTCATGTGTAATATACAATGGAGTTTCCGCGCGCCATTTCAAAAACGTTTACTAAATACCAAAGCATACCTTTTTAAGGATCTGACTTCATATAAGAAAACTCCAGTGTTCTCACCACTTATTAACTATGTTTATACGCTGGAATACTTTCATAATATATCCTGTTTAGCCCAGAATGAACCGAAACAGTCAGAATTTCTACCTTTTTGAAAACAAAATATAGAGGTAACAGGTGTTGAATGACAATTATGGGACTCTTTAAATTCCAGGGAGGTATCATTTAAATTCCAAAGTTTCTAACACTAAGATACTCATCTTTTTACAGTGGTTACTCTTAGACGGATTTAGGCTATACTTTTAGATTTATTATATGACCTTGTATGATACCTTTTCCTTTTTAGAAAATGCATATACATTTTAAATTTGAGCTCAACTGATGAAGTCTAATTAACAGAAACGATCGTCTTGTGACTTTGGTGTTATGTTTATAATATTTAGTGAATGTTTAACAAACACGGGAATCCTATAGAATCATGGAAAGGTATCATTTGATGAATGGTTATCAAACATAAAATCCAGATGAGATGTCATTTAGTGAATGCTTAACAAACATAGGACTTTATAAAATCCAGGGGAGGTATCGTTTACTGAATGTATGACAAATAAGGTACTCTATAACATCGATGGGAAGTATCATTTAGTGAATGTTTATCAAACAAGGGACTCTATAACATAGATGGGAAGTATCATTTAGTGAATGTTTATCAAACAAGGTACTCTATAACATAGATGGGAAGTATCATTTAGTGAATGTTTATCAAACGAGGTACTCTATAACATAGATGGGAAGTATCATTTAGTGAATGTTTATCAAACAAGGTACTCTATAACATAGATGGGAAGTATCATTTAGTGAATGTTTATCAAACAAGGGACTCTATAACATAGATGGGAAGTATCATTTAGTGAATGTTTATCAAACAAGGTACTCTATAACATAGATGGGAAGTATCATTTAGTGAATGTTTATCAAACGAGGTACTCTATAACATAGATGGGAAGTATCATTTAGTGAATGTTTATCAGACAAGGTACTCTATAACATAAATGGGAAGTATCATTTAGTGAATGTTTATCAAACAAGAGACTATGTAAAATCCAAGGGCGGTATCATTTAGTGAATGTTCGGCAGAAATCAGCTCTAATTTTTATTTGAACGATTCTCGATCAAATATATACATTGTATTTCTACAGCTGTCTGTGTTGCAATGTATAATTTCACCCCAACATAACCCAGCTAAGATATAACTCTTATCAAATACTTATTTTCTATTAATTGTTATGTAATATTTGAACGAGGAAATTATAGAGTTTCTTACATCTTAGGATCTATTCAACGTGAGTATTTTGGCAGCTTTCAATGCTTACTTCTAGTATCTCGTATTTCAATTAACATCAAAGTATAAATAATGGTCTGGACTGGGTTGCACCGTATTTTGTCAAATCTAACTGGAAGTTAACCAATGTTAAACAATGTTAGGGTAATCATGGGTTAAATTTAACAACGTATCGTGTAACTACGTCCAGGTGGATAACTCTGCATTTGAAAGAGTTTGTTCATATCCCCCAATATGAATACCATTAATGTAAACAATAAGAGATAGACCCCGTAGACAGTATTTGAAAAAAAATATGTCAGTATCAGTGCTCTGCAGAAAATAGTTGCGGTCTTTGTGTCATGAGCAATTGTGCATTCCCTGTTGACTGGCCACACTAACCGTGAGTTCGAGGAAAATGACCAAATGAAAGGTATAACTCCTTTTTTCCCATTCAGTTTCATAGTCATACAATTGCTTTCAAACACACAATTCCATATCATTGTTGTTTTATTGTTTACCCACATTTTTATCATATCGAGCTTAATGTTTGTCATATATGTAGTTTACCATCACATCGCTATTACGTCAACTTGTTTTCGACAGTTGATACGGAGTATGAAATGTTCGTAAACCGTGCAAGATCATTTGAAGATAATATTTGTACTAAAATAGAGTCATCGCATTTGTGTCATAAATTGTCATAAGTTTTAGCAGTTATTTCTCTCCCTTGATTTCTATATCGTATTTGACATTGGTTTATCTATACAAGGGTGTTTCTATTGTTACTTTCAAGTTAGCTAGGTATTAGCTTATCTGTAACGATAAAATGGTATCCACAAACCACTGTTATACAAGGTTTTGTTTATTTGAACAACAATGTATCTTGGGTACAATTACCCGTTTACTCATAGACGGATTTGTGAATACATTTAGGCTTTTTTGCCTTAGACGGTACCACTCTCTGTTTCGGAACTATACATCTATTTCAGATTCGAGTTCGAATGATGACGTCTTACTGAATTTGACCTATTCATTTTTATTTCACAAAACTATAAATTTGGTTATGTTTATAAAATAAATTTAATAGTAAACAGTGCGTTGATTTCCTGTTGCAACTTATTACTTAGAAAAGCAAACACCCTGAAAGAACATTACATGTTTTTTTTACTTATACATCACTCCGATACACATAAATGTATTGCATCGTTGTTATTGCATGTAGTAAGTGAATGAAGCCTCACAGTAAATGGATTTTCACAAAAATATTTACATATTTGACATCGTAAGTAGATATGCTTATTTGCAGAATATGGTGGCATGTTATTTTTCACTGAGTCATTTTGACAGGGAGTTTTGATTTTATTCGACGTACTTTTCTTGGGTAACTCTAACTGGATGCTCGGTAAAAGTATTTTAAGAATTTGTTTATACTAAAAAGTCTAATTTGTGTTTAAATAACTTTCTTCAATGAAAATATTATTACCTGGGATGGTAATAATGGTCAGTAGAATTTACCGTTTGTGTAACTAATATGTATCACTTACTGAAATTTTCTGATATATTTGTTAATAAATCGTCTTGTAGATTGTGACAAACATATTCCTCACTTGTATTTATGTGAATATCACTGTGGACTCACGGTCTACTGGGAATGATTTCTCCTCCGTTACACCTGATCCCGCCTCTCCGTGTTTGTTCTTCATATTTCAATACTTACTCCTGATCTTTCTCACGTTAAATACTTTGGTATCTATGATATATATATATATATATATATATATATATATATATATATATATATATATATATATATATATATATATATATATATATATAATATAGCTGCTTTTATTCGCGGGGGATTTAATTTCGCTATCGGATCATACCAAAATACGCGAAATTAAATACCCAAATGTAAATGACAATGGATCTGACGATGCATGTATATTAGTATATATAAATCACAAATATCACTACAACATTGAACAATTACTATGGACCTTTAACCTCTGTCTCTACGACCGATTTCTCATGTACGGCAATCTAGACAACGCTACCGCATAATATTGTGAATGCGTAAATGGTCGAGTGGTTAGGTCGTCGAGCATAAGAGTCAGGCGGCTGGTGCGTCGAGATTTCGAACCTCACTAGGTGCCTTGTTATTTCTGTATTTGTGCTTTAGATATACCGTATTATATGTTTTTTCCGGACCTTTGGTATTCCAGACTTTTTGTCTATTCCGGTGTTATTAGCCGGTCCCAAATTATTTCCCTACACGTTCAATGTAAAATATATTGTGTATTCCGTATCTTGTCTATTCCGGATTCCAGCCTAAATGTTTGCCCAAAATGATTGACTAAGGGAGTAATTACACTGTGTAATCCGATCAGGTAGATTATTGTTGCAAGCCCGTATGTGCACACTCGATTCGTGCTGTACTAAAAGTGACGAGTACACACTGTAAAATGTATTTAACCTCTGTTTTTATGCATGTATGATGCAAATTAAATTATTTTCATTAACGTGAAATGTCATATGTATTTATTTGGTCAATGTTATGACATGTACGGTCTATCCGCCTGTATTCCAGATCTTGAATAATCTGACTTAATTCTCAAGTCCTATGGTCGAGGAATTATATAAAAACCTCAGATACCAAAGTATAAATCAATAGAATGTCCAGGACATAGATACAAATCCGGTAAAAAATGGACAAACACGGACCTCTGGAAACCAAGAGGTGGGATCAGGTGCCATAAAGGAGTAAGCATCCCCTGTCGACCGGTCACACCCGCCGTGAGTCCACAGTCAAGTCCAATGAAACACGTGAGGAGTGTATCCTCGTCACAATTGGTACAGACGTCTCAACAACCGTCAACGAAAAGGCAACTCAACATTTCACTTAGTGAAACAGAGTAGTCGCAAACAAGATATTAAACGCGGTTTTCGATATCCCTGTGTCAATAATTTGTCAGTGAGTAGTTAACCTCTGTATATGAAATCTTCATATGTTTTGCACGCACTTGCATATCGGATAATTTGTGAAATATAAACTCCATATGCGGGTGACTGAGGGATATTACTACTTAAATGTGGAAAATTTACGATTGGAAAGCCGAAATCGTCGCGTTTATCGTATAGCTTCGTTGCTAATTTCCCGTCTGTGTTTATATTAAGTAAAATGTCTAAGTATGAAGCGTGTGTGCTTGATTCTGTTGTATCTTTAATTTCTAGTTCGCTGGGATATATCGCATTGACATATGTATGAAAATTGTCATCATTAATTGACAAAACGTCGTCGATATATCTAAATGTCAAATTAAAAGACACCGCTAACTTTTTCTTCTTTTGATTCAGCAGTTTCTGAATGAAGTCTGCTTAGTATGAATAAAGGAACAGGTCGGCCAATAAAGGAGCACAATTGATTCCCATAGGAATGCCGACAGTTTGTTGAAAGACGACGTCTCCGAACATTACAAATATATTGTCAAATATATATTATACTATGTACTATATACTATGTTTTAATATTTAGTCCTGAAGAAGGGACAGGTCGTCCCGAGCATTTGACTTTAATTTTTGCCTGTGTCGTTAGTCATGTTAGTGCTTTATATAATTCCTTTTATGACTTGTATCTAATTGCTTAGATCCGACACCCTAGGATATAAAGTGTTATTGGATTTATATTATTTTATTTGAAATTATGATAATTGGTTCATGAGGTTTATTTGAAGTTGAGATAATGGTTTGTGATCAAGAATATTGCATATATATATATATATATATATATATATATATATATATATATATATATATATATATATATATATATATATATATTATATATATATATATAAACAGATTATCCGAATATAATTAATCACTTAAGTACATAGTAAGTGAAGGTTATCGGACGAAAAGCTATCACTCTATTGAATAATAGTTTCAATCAAAATCTGAATGTCTCAATAAAATGAGAGTTAAAGTACTTTTTCTGTTGATAACATATATCTATGCGATACCATAGTGTGTGATAACAGATATACAACTGCGAAATGCTCTTTTTGACCCACAATGCATTTGAAAAGCCCAAGCGACCATGATTTATCAGATTTCCAAACGATTGCTTATGATATTTAGTGACATATTTGGTGAAAATCAAAGGCACTACCGCAGTTGATTTGTTTAAATCAGTTTCATGATAGGGATACATTGCATTAAATAATGAGACATTTATTGATCCACTTTATATATTTCATGTAACATTTATTATTGCTTTAAATTAGATTTGAAGGGTACGATCTGACTAAATACGGGACGTGGTGAAATGAGCAGAATATCAAAGGACTCCCTTGTCTGATTAATTGAATCATGAGGCGGAGTATCTGGTAAATATCATTGTCTCGAATTGAATTTACACCATAAAATACAACATTTCAAAAGAAGTCCAGCGAAATTTTGTAACGAAAACGGAAATAAAGTTATATAATTGCAATAGAAACATAATATATTGTTGTAGTATTAAAGTGATTCTATATTATTGATTGAGAACAGGATATTTCGGTTAATGTTAGCGTCAATATGTATATTAAAATGCCGTGAAATGTACAAGGAACAGAGATCTGTAATTTAATTTTGGTAACAAAGTTTATTTTTATGATCTTACTACAAATTGTAAAGGGTAAAGAGTCAGGGATAAAGCAAAGAACATGATATTCCGATTATTGGTTGGTGATTTTAGTATTGTTACGTGTAAACATGCGATTCGGATTTTAATAAACGTTTGGATTTTGTACGACTGAAACTAAACAAACTAAATGTCTGATAATGTACAGCAAACACAATTAAGCAAACAGCAAACAGCTCATCAAACGCTGTTAAAAACACCAAAACAACATTTGAGACGCTTTGATGCGCATGTATTAGTATTTCTCTGTGTTGTGTATCATAAACAAACTCTTAAATACTCTAATAATCATGTTCGCTTTGACGGCAGTACGAATGAACTATAAATCCCAAGATACAAAGGTGATATACATTAGGTTGATAATTACCATTCTCGCTCCTGTATCGAAGTGTCTCAATTTGTGTGTTTCCGTGTAATTGATATGTGTTTGTATAGTACGAATTTAAAACCATAACAATTTGAATACACCTATAGGTAACAATACTTTAAATGAATATGAACGAAATATCATAATAACTTTTATCATAGGTAGGATCTCCTTTGCGGAGTGGTTAGTTATCTACTCTTTGAAAAAGCATTTTTTTTCGCTTGTTTGTTTATTGTTGTTTCAGTTTTTTTGCCTCATATCAGTAGCGAATCACGTTCCGAGAAAAATTGTTAGACAGTGTTCTTTGGGATGATACATGGTATTTTTTTCCAACTGCCTATCCTAACCGGGTTCTCTTCTCCATTATCTATCTTTCCGTCACTGTATAACTGAGAAGAAATCAGTGTGAATTATAAACGTGATCTATAAAATTCATAACAAGACAATGGGACTCATTCGTGTACCACGTGATAATCGATAACGTTTGAGCGGTACTAGTATCGCCAGTGGTGATGGAACATAACTCTACGTAATCTTCCCGCTGAAATGACGTTACCGCGCGATATCGTCTGCTAGCTTCATTCCACCACTAATAGAAACAATAATCCCGCACGAACGTCATCGGGTATCACGTGGTACACGAATTAGTCCTATTAATATACGATAAGTATTTGATAATTTGAATGTTGTTTTACGCCACTCACCTATTTTCAGTCATATGGCAGTGGCGGACAGTTTTTAATTGTGGAGGAGAGAATCTTAGTCTGGTTATATTGTATTCCAGAAGACACCACCGGCCTTTAACAAGTGAACTGGCAAACTTTCTCACAAAATCAACTTCAGTGCCAAAGGGATCCGAACCCGTGGTGACTTCACGATTTAAAGCGCTATGCTGTAACCACTCGACCACGGAGGTCCTATATAATACCAATATGTAAACCGCATAAATTTGACACTGTTTAGATATCATAACTTTATTTATTGTATCAATTGAAAATAAACGCTTTCTTATTGAATAAGTAGAATTTCACCTTTCAGAATATATCTACATATATAATGGAAAACAATTGAATTTCATGTCTAAAAATAGAAAAATGAAATTTCCATTTTCACTTTTCGTTAGTTATGTTTGGTATATGGTGTCTTAGTGTCTGAGAATAAACGCATGGAAGTATCGTTCTGATTTATCACGGCAGCCATGGCAGAAGATAAGTAAACGTGAGTTGAAGTTTATTTGATAGTCCTGTTACATTTTCTACACAAGTTTATATAACAAAACAGTTATAGACTTTAGAGTAGATGAATAATATGTCATTGGTTTTCCGACCAATATAACACCATATTAATCCACCGTCCGTGTAATGTCTACTATTTACTTCCCCAGCAAAGCCGCTAGGAGTGTGTTCAGAACGAACCATATTTTGCTATCGTTAAATGGAACATTTTGGAAAACGCTATACACTAGAGAAGAGATTAGAATGTCTACTTACTAATATAATGTAAAATCAATTATAAAGATAGGAGTAAGGTTATGACAAATTTGTATGATCAATGACACGTCTAGGTCTGATATACAATAACTCAATTGATGGTGTTTTAATACAGTAACTAATCATTATGATTTCAACGACATATATACTCAGTTCCCACCTAGTATTTTGAATGGACATTTTAGCATGCAATATCGTTAGTACAATACAGCTATACATTTCTGAATATCATAATATATATGGTATGTATCTGTGATAATTACATCTTGATAACAATGCCTTTATCACTTTTTTATCCTTAGTAATCCTCATTTGCTTGAAATAGTCAAATTAATAAAATTCCTCGTACTAATTTCGGAAACGGATGCGGGCTTTTTGGACATGACGCTGGTGGCGGAATTTCTTTTTCTCACATTTTTTTTACGTGGGAGTAGGTTTGAAGAACATCTAATTAAATTGATATGGTCATAATACGAAAATATGATTTTGATCCTAAATAGAGCGATTTGTGAACCGTCCGTCAAATTGAAAACTTCAGAAGATATGAGGTATAACGTTCATTGTATTATATTGCTATTTATCAACGTTATCATTTAAAGAAAGCTAAAGTGTAAAGAAGTCAAAGAGCATCAATGCATTCGTGTAACTTAATTATAGAGAACTGGGAATTGTCACAATGACTATTTGCGAACATTTTCTTTGTCAAAGTAATTATTATTTAAACAGGCAAATTGTATTGCGATCAATTTACGATTCTCTAGAATGTATTTAAACTTGATTTTTTTATTTGTGTATCATAATAAGCCGAATTCATAGCATCGTTGCAAAACCATGGTGTGACAACAAATATTTACTTATTGAACAAATAGTGACTGTTTGATAGTGTCTGTTTGATAGCGGTTGTTGAATCGTTTTACCGCCTGTGACGAAGATTCATTCCTGACTCATTTTATTCGAATTTGATTGTGGACTCATTGCTGGTGTAAAAGGGTCGACAGAGGATGCTTACTCCTCCATGGCACCGCTTCCATCTCTGAATTTTTAGAGCTACGTGTTTGTTCAGTGTTCACCATATTTGTATGTTGTCTTCTTCTGAACTTCTTAACTATCAATATTTTGGCATCTATGTTTAAAAATAGATGATATTACTATACTATTATAAAAATATAGTGCGTCTAAATGCAGCAGGTGTGTGGAAATTTTACCTTTGACCATTTGTAGAATAACAAATATGGTGTTTGTTTTAACTACTGATCACAGATCAATGCTAAATGTCACACAGTGTTATCAAATCATTCTTATTCCAACTTAAAATACAAAAACACATAATACATTGTACGATGACATACCGGTAAACGTGTTTCAATAGAGTAAATGGCTTTAGTAATTTGCATTTAAGTTCAGCTTTTCCTACAATCAACATATATTCGGTTTCAAGATGTGTTTAAAGTAAATGTCTTTTTTTGAGTTTTTGAAACCCTTTCCAAACATCATTTAATGTAAATAGGTATATCTATGGTATTTTGTGTCATGCTCCCTTCCGGTGTTTTGTCGTTGATACTGTTTTCCTAAAATTTCTTTTATAATGTCAATTAACTGCAGATCTTGAAATCGAACGGTAACTTAGAAAGTTTTGAAAAACAATGTAAAAACACATTTAACTATTCATTCCGATAATTGATTTTTTAACAAAATTTAGCCAAACACCGTTGCGTGGATATTTGCAGGAATCTAATTCTTAAATAACTACCACCGCAACAGAAACCTTCATGTATATACAAAAAGTGGACAGGGCATTAATTTCTAGTTTGAGTACATGATTGATTACGTAGCATAGACTGGTTGCAAATGCCAACATCTTGGTGCACCGATGACTGAAAATGGCTGTCCACTTTGCATGGATATTTGCAGGAATCTAATTCTTAAATAACTACCACCGCAACAGAAACCTTCATGTATATACAAAAAGTGGACAGGGCATTAATTTCTAGTTTGAGTACATGATTGATTACGTAGCATAGACTGGTTGCAAATGCCAACATCTTGGTGCACCGATGACTGAAAATGGCTTGTGCCCACTTTGCATGGATATCTGCAGGAATCTAATTCTTAAATAACTACCACCGCAACAGAAACATTCATGTATATACAAAAAGTGGACAGGGCATTAATTTCTAGTTTGAGTACATGATTGATTACGTAGCATAGACTGGTTGCAAATGCCAACATCTTGGTGCACCGATGACTGAAAATGGCTGTCCACTTTGCAACAAATATTTTGGCATACATTTTTTTATCGCTAGATTTACACAATATATCTTTTATATTATATCTTACCTTTTATTCCAATGTCCACTTCTCGTAAGAATAATTAAGGACAATTTAATGAAACCCAATGTATACATCAATTCTTTTATCAAACAAAAGACCCATTGGTAGATCTTCATTATACTTATAACAAACAATGGGCTTTAGAATCCAATCATATGCATAGCTTGCCTTTTGTTTCTAAATTTTGTCAGGGGAAATAGTTACACTACATTTTATCTTCCAATTGAGGCATTTAAGTTAATTTTCTTGTCAAACGATTTTGTTCTGTAGCACAAAGATTTAGGATACGACATGACAAAGATGTAATTCATCAAATAATACACTGACATTTACGTGATTTTGGGCGTAATCTTACAAGTTCCGTAAGAATACTTAAAGTTTGATTTATGACACGTTTGCAGTTTTGTATTTGTCAACTTATGATAATAGTTATACATAGGAAGTTGCTTGCATGTTACTAGAAAAAAATTAGATGGATTTATTATCAAAGTCGAAAACAACATAAATCTTTTGAGATGGTACTTGTATTTAGGGGTCAAGTGAGAGAGAGAGAGAGAGAGAGAGAGAGAGAGAGAGAGAGAGAGAGAGAGAGAGAGAGAGAGAGAGAGAGAGAGAGAGAGAGAGAGAGAGAGAGAGAGAGAGAGAGAGAGAGAGAGAGAGATCCCAAACTCGGGTATTCAGAGACAGCTGTGTCTATTGTAATGATGAGGGTCCGTTCTATCATGTCAAAAAGTATTAATCTTTTTATTTTTTTTATTTCGAATTAATGAAAGACGTTGTTCAATTTCAGCGTTTGCTGATTCTAACTTTGAAGGGACATTAGTTGTGTTTACAAAACAAAAATCATTTCGATTTCTCCCTAATTTTACTACTTGTACTTGATGTAAAATAACAAATAAGAGCTATACACAGGCATACACAATCTTATATTCCTATATATTTTGTGAAAATAAGGTCGGGCTCAATGTGGTATTCATATACAAATAGTAAGGTTGAGTTGATCAATTGCAAATGAAAAAGTGCCAAACCTTGGTTTCTCAAGCAAAACATAACAGAAACGATCGTCTTGAGCATTTTAACTTTGGTATTATGTTTATTATAGTTATATTCACTAGGTCGTTGCCACTGCTGGTGGACCGTTTGAGACCCCGGGGGTATACATAAACCAAGTATTTGGTATTTCGGTACCAGCTGATAATCTTATAATAAAGTAATATTTGGCACTGATAACACCATTTAAATTCCAAAGTTTTCCAAAGCTAAGATACTCATATATTTACAGTGGTTACTCTTAGACGGATTTCGGCTATACTTTTAGATTTATTATTTGACCTTGTTATGATACTTCTTTCTCTTTAGACAATACATATGCAGTCTAATTGATAGAGAGGATCGTCTTGAGCATTATAACTTGGGTATTATGTTTATAATATATATA
The DNA here is from genome assembly GCA_030159075.1 of Atrina japonica. Classification (NCBI taxonomy): domain Eukaryota; kingdom Metazoa; phylum Mollusca; class Bivalvia; order Pterioida; family Pinnidae; genus Atrina; species Atrina japonica. The sequence goes on along the minus strand of BROG01000409.1, from coordinate 552,686 downwards.
GGAACTTAAAATTGTGTATGCCTGTTTATACTTCGTTTTGTTATTTAGTAACAATATAAGTACTAAAAACGGAAAAAAAAAACAAATTTCTGAAAAAAAACACAGCTAATGGCCCTTTAGATATTTCGTTATATGTTCGGTTGTGGTCTGTACCGATTGTGATTAGGGTTTTTTCCTAGCGTTTTCATTTGAATTGACTGTGCACTCATGGCGGATGTAACCGTTCGACAGAGGATGCTTACTCCTCTGCTTGCACCTAACCCAGCCTCATGGTTTTCAGTGGTCTGCCTTTGTCCTATCCTCATTAAATTTATATACAATCTCTTAAACCTTTCATCCTTTAGTATCTAAGTGGTATCTAAGTGGTATACTCTTTTCTTTGTTTAAGACCAGTCTATTATGATCTGTAGGATTGAAAGGGTTAAAACTATTGACCATTACATTTGAATTTGACATATTTAAAATAATAAGCTGCTTAGTAACAAGTTATTTGACATAAGCTACTTTTAATTTTATAGTGTAAAGATATTAAATACAATGATCAATCTCCAGCTGTACATGTCAGAAAGGATTACATGTAACTTTCACAAATCTTCGAAGATCTGCATATTAAATGAATGTTCAGACTCATATTGAAAGTACTTGGAATGTCAACATGGACGTCACAATTAATATGGTGTACCTTGTGACCCAAAAATAATCAACAGGAATAGATTTTGATTTGTTCAATTAATGTTTTGTTGCAGATCAAATATCAGAATTTGTTTTTCATGACAGAGTAAATATAATAATTGATGTCAATATCAATACATGTTTATAAAAAGACTATTGAGTTTTATTTTTAGCATTGATTTCAACTACCGATTAACAGATGCAGTATACATGTTATGAAGATAAATTCGCAATAGGCAATTGTTGGACTTTAACCGATATAATAATTGCTGATCGAGACTGATTTATGGTTTTCTGTACAAGAAAAAGAAAAATTGAAACATTTTATACAGGCGTCATTGAGTATTTCATTCACATGGGTTATTCAGTTACCTATTTGCATTGCAGTGTATTTGAAATCTGTATAAGCCCTTCGAGTTGTACTTACATGTACATACCTGTTTTCATACCTGAGGTTAGTATCGGTGATCCTGATTGTTTTAGAAAACTATATTGACACATGACTAATTCTCAACACTTTTCTGAAATCTATTTTATTTCCATTTTATCAGTCTCTCTGTTTTTGTAATAACCATATTTGCCCATATTTGGAAAATAAAATTGTCAGTATTGGTTGAATTATATTTTAAATTAATTGTATTGCACGGGTAAAACATGCCATAAGGGGACGCTGACTCCTTCCGGACACCTGGTACTATACCGTTTGGGATTTGCGATTGATCTTCATGCTGAGACTATTTGCACATCTAATTCGTCGTGTTCTAATGGACTTAACTTTCGATTATCAACTGGTATTTATATTCATTTTATTGAAAAAAATACAGTATTAGCGATAGGACACTTTGTTTCTAAAATGCTTTGATTACATCCATACAGTTAAGTATTCTTTTTTAAAATTACAATGTTAACAATATTGACTGAAAGCTATCTAAATATTCCTCGCATGTAGTTAGCTCGGTGTCTTGTTGAACGTAAGCTGATATTGTTAACCTTTTATTTGCAGACAATCGGTGGTCTTTCCTTTGATACTCTATAACCAATAAGATTTCTTCGCCAACGTGCCACCTTCGTAAAGAAGAAATATTCAAAATGGCGTAAAGTAAAAATGAAGATGTCTCAATGGATAATCGAAACTCTAAATCCATTGGAATACGACAAATTGGACATAAAAATGATCTCAAAATGAAAAATAATTGCGAATCCCAAACAGGATGGGACGAGTCAGCGCTCCTTATTAGCAATTGTCGCAACAAATAATCCCTTAACAATGGATAGTTTTTTTTATCTAAAACGTCTATCCATATACTGAATCTGCATACCTGACTCAGTATTCTTATTCCTGATTCAAGATTCCTGATGTTTTTCTATGTTGCACTTAACATGTAGCATGTCAAGAGATACTAAAATATTTATTACGTGTACTTTAGACTTCAGCTTAAAAACCCACTTCTACTTCGTGATTTGAAATTCAATAAGTTTAGTATTGGTCGATGGACGTGTCAATCAATATGTATCAAATTGAATTAGCGAACTTAAAAACGCCGATTCTGTTATTGCAAATTTTATAATACATTTACAGCAAAAATGCGACAATGAAATATATATAAAAGCTTACATTACACCATTAATGCAGAGGCCACTTATTAAAAAATATATTTAGATAAAACGTGAAACGCCGTCAGAAATCCCAGGATCATCAAATCGGATGACGCAGGCCTTGATACGCATTCTTCGTACTAAGTGGACCTTATATGGCAACGATGGGATTTGGTTTATAAGTATTTGACACGCACTGCAACGGAATCAGTCACAGTTTTAAATGCTCTAAGTAAGACAATCTTAAATATCAAAACATTCATTCTGATAAAGCCAGGCAAGGGAAGGAACGTACATCATGTTGCTAAAAGAGTAAAGACACGCAGTTCAGCAGTAATATTTAGGGATAAGATTTTTCAAGTTGATACGAAGTAATTAATGCCATGGATACACGAATACGTAGGCCAGCACTCGTAGTATTAAATTATAAAATGAAATAATTATTAAAATTGCTCGTGGGAAAGTGATCGACAGAAAGAATAAGATGCTGAAGTTGTGGTGGGACTGTATATGTTAGATAGATAGTTAGATAGATAGATAGATAGATAGATCAATCGATCGATCGATAGATTACTAACCATATAGATAGATAGATAGTTAGATAGATAGATAGATAGATAGATCAATCGATCGATCGATAGATTACTAACCATATAGATAGATAGATAGTTAGATAGATAGATAGATAAAAGATAGATAGATAGATTGATCAATCGATGGACGGATGGATTTTTTAACTATATATATATATATATATATATATATATATATATATATATATATATATATATATATATTAAGATGTTTTACAGACTCTATTTTATGATAATTCAATATGTAAATGAGTAGATCAGCAGATAATATTTATATCAATAGAACTGGAAATCGACAGATGTTTTTAAACACAAAACAGTGAGTATTAGATAATATATAAATGGATGACATCTTATACTAAAGTTATATTTGGCACTGATAACGCCTTTTAAATTTCTAAAGCTAAGATAATCATCTGTTTACAGCGGTTAATCTTAGACAGATTTCGGCTAGACTTTTAGATTTATTATTTGACATTGTATGATGCCACTTTCTCTTTAGAAAATACACATACATTTTAAATTGGAGCTCAACTGATGAAGTCTAATTGAAAGAAACGATCGTCTTGAGCATTATAACTTGGGTATTATGTTTATAATATTTTTGTACCAAAATATTTGATCAATGTGATACATATTACCCAATAACTTGTACAGTTCTTGTTGGAAATATACAAGATTGTGTTGGTTTTGGACAGAACACAGAAGTGCCACTTTACGATATCCGTACTATACTGTTCAATTTAATGTAGATACAGCTCAGGTATCTAACAAAGGTCATAGGATGAGATAAAAGCTATATGACATTTATTTCTCTGAATTATATGAATCTGCAAGTTCATTGACTGATATAGAACAGACTCTCTATTTCGTCAAGAAGTTATATCTAAAATTATTAAAGAGAATGGAGAAATCTAATTACAACTTGTTTCCGACAATAAGATAAGTATCAATTGGTAATCATTTAGGGCCTTCTTAAATTACAAAACTAGTTATATAATCGATTTCCATTCAACGGAATATAATGAGATTTATGAATTCTGACTGATACATTCAAAATTACGTAGTATGTTACGTAATTTAAGAAAAAATAAGAAAACTAGTGATATAATTGTTATACTTTTAGTCAGGAAAACTGGAAATTTAAACCACAATGACATTGGTTTCACGTGTACGCACAAAACTCAATTATAATTGTTTTAGAAATTCGAACGTAGTGTTACTTTGCGTATATGACATACTTTATTTCAAATTAGATACTTAGAAATAATGAAATTAGTGAAATTTAAGAAAGTTAAAAACAGTAAATTGTAGATTCAGTGTCACACGATTCGACAATAGGGAACTTTCGAGATAGCCCGGATTACCGTTATATTCCTGCTTTTATTATCGCCATTCGCAGATTCTAAAACAAATGTTCCTCAATGCTATTTCCAGTTTCGATTATAGACAGATAGCCCCCATAGCACAATTGATAAAACGCCCTGCAACTGTTCGGATTCCCGGTCCGCCCGCACATTTTTTTCTCTGACTGATACATTTCAGTAATTTCACGTTCAACTAAATAACCCACTGCGGTATGTTTTAAGAGTCTTTTGGTTTTAAAAATAAATTTAACGCGCTAAAACGTCAGTATATTTCCATTTACTTTACATACGTTGCGAAGGTAAATATGAAAACTGTAAGAACATGAGAAACGGAATCATATCGGTAAACTCGAAAGATCCCTAGTCAAAAGATTTGTATTCTTATGCTGAGCAAAAAACAAAATATTTTCTCGCATTTGCTTATTGGAACTGCAATTGAAACGGTTGGCCGTGAAGTTTGGATTATATTATGAAAATAAAACAATGGTCGTTTCGCATAGCGAAGCTATTTACTGTAAAAATGTTCTTTCGGTGTGTAACATGGCTTTGACTTTTTTCCTAATTGGTCTAAATTCCTAAAACTCGCCCCCGGCATTTGTATATGCTGACTGGTTAAACTACACACGCAATTGGACTCTATAGGTTCGTTGACAAAATAATCCCTTAATAATCTAGTAATGGCGGCTTGTCATCATTTTAATGTTCCAATAAGACAATGCCAATTGAGCCCTAAGTGCAGTTTGATATGATTTTGACATATATGATTATATAAGAGGATAGAAAATGAACTTTGCATACGTTGGATCCAAAACACTTCGTCAAGCCGAAGAAAATGCACTTTTAAAGTGATTAAAAGAAGTTAATCCGAACAGTATTCACTTTAACGCTTATGTAAGTTAATCCAATTATAAATGAATGATAAATATTGATTTATTATTTTGTAAAATGGCATCTTTAAGGATCTCGTTTCTACCAAATCTAGTAGTCATCAATCTGGTTTCCCGTCTTATTCACTTTGACGCATGATAATCGCTCTGCATAAAATGTATGTGGTTTTCCTAACTCGATGCGATTAATGTTGCATTTTGATGTTACAAGGACGAAACTGCGGCTAGCTTCAAGACAGTGTCTTGATTCAAATTATTATGATATGCACTGGACATCTGTACATCTGTATATATTTTCCTCCATACAATCTGTGTAGGCAGATGTCGATGACCAAACGTGCTGTGTTGATCATACGTACACATATAATAAGGGGGCAAAGTTCGATTAAAAACATTAATGATTTAATTAAAGTTTTTCTCCGTTAAACCTATTTTGTCTCAAATTAAACCCTTTTCTCAGTTAAACAAAATTTATCTCTAGTTCATATGACTTCCGCGAAAAAAAAACTAGGTTTAACAAGAGAAAGCCTATTTTACACAACAGTGCCAAATTCTGACGAAAATAAATAGATAAATCCTTAAACACGATAAAATGTGATAGATCACATGGCAATATAACATTTAGGACAAAACCTAAAATGATTGAAAAGCAATGAAACTACTGATATTTTTATTTCTTCAATTGTAAATTCTCCATTCTCAAGAAAATTGGTCATAACGGATTAAATACCAAATCAAACGTGTACTCCTATCAAACTGAATACATCGCAACATTAAAGAAATACGTCATTCACAATGAGTAAGATTTGTTTTAAATGGTATCTAAACATACTGTCTCTAATATATACAAATCTGTATATATGATTCCTAATCTACGCGTAATACATCGGAGTGTTCTTCTATAAATATATTTAACAGAATGAATTATTTATCTAATTAACATGAAGAGCATAACATAATTCAGACGAATCCAATATATAACTGACTGTTAGGTACTATACAGGGTAGGATTTCTAAATTTTCTTGTAACTCCTTGCATTTACAAATCCCCTGTTTCACCTTCAATTACTTCCTCAAAGGAGTCTATAATATATCTTGAATGTATCTTAAAGTACATTGAGAGTCATTGAACTAAAACGCCATCTTTAATTTTGATAGCAAAAATGTACTTTCCATCTTTACATTTTTAAGATTTATATCAGGGGAAATCTATCAAAGGACTATATCTATGCCTACCGTTTATCATGATAATCACTATATTCCATAATACCGAGAATACTACATCAAACCAACAGTTAAGTTCCAAAAATTGAGTTATAAACAACTAATTGAAAATGAAGAATTATTATAAAATCATAATACCAGGTAGATGTCAATTATGTCAGATGTATATGAACATTTAACGAATGAACGCTTCTCTCAGCGTGAATTTATTTTCAATATGGATGTCATTTGGGTGACAAACAGATAAAATTGCTCCCGCAATCTAACAAGCGTTCATTCGTTATATTTAAGTTTCTTATCGTAAATTTCAAATACAAAACAAAGGAATCGAATATCCCGCCTTAAAAGTGATCAATCTCATTATGATGGAACAGCGAATTTCGAGGTAGAACAGTAAAGTAAAGCTTTTTTGTGAATGACATATTTTGGTGTGACGTCATGTTATGGATATTACATCATTGTGTGACGTCATATGAGAACATTTATTTATAGCTGATATAAACACCGTCTAGATTAACACTGAGTCCACAGGAGACTAGGGGAAATATAAATGTCTTTGTATATTATCGAATGACTTCCAAAGCAATTTTTTCGACTTGTCGACTTGACTGGTGCTTTATGTACGGTCGGTCTATGTTGTTTTTATGCTATTTTATGCTATTTTGATAAACATCCTACCTTGATTATACCAATTCTTAGAAATAATTACACACAAAATGTGTTTATGATGTATTTATGTTTTCTGATTCTGAAATTGATACCATTACTACGACATATTTGATGATGTGAATACTATTAAACGGTAATACGGTTGTAGAAAAACACTGCGCATTATCAAGACGTAATTTTAGTAGGCACCGCATCTCATGTTTAATATTTGCTTGCACTTTATATTACGATTTGCGAGGCATTTCCCCGTGTATCAATAAACAGTATGTACAGTGTTGGGGTGAAACTTACATTTCATTCTTGATTGAATTTAGACTAAAAGTGATAACTCTTAGACATATTTAGGTATACATTTTGGTCATGTTTTTGGCCTTGCATAATATCACTCTCTACATCTATTTCAAAGTCAACTGAAGACGTATAACTGACATAAGCGATCGTCTTTAACATTCGTTTTGGCCTTTTTACTTATATATTTTATTCACTTTCTGAATGAAATATTCTTGTTTTCATTGGTCAATGGACAAGACGTATCTAACCGTATGTCCCGGATCAGGCAGTATGTATATTTCCTGTACCTACCGTCTGATGCGCGTTCACTAAATTTGTAACGTCTTACAATTTCCATGCGTTATACGATTGTAATAATGTACCGGCCCAAAGAACTGGCACATATTTGTCTGTGGCAGTAAAGGGGTTAATAAAATTACTGGAACTAAGCATGAGGCATGCATCAATAATTTTCCGTTGAACATTCAGAAAGGTGCAGATTCAATATCCATACGGGTGATACGGTTTTATATCACATGCATCACCTCCGGCTCGGGAAATACGGAACTCCGGCAAGTGATAACTAATAAAACACATTTTGCAAAATTATAACAAGCAAAAAAATGCAGTTGAAGGAATTCTCACTCCAAGAACTCTCAACATTGAAAATATTAATATTTGATATTAATAGCCATTGTTAAGGAATGACTTTTCATCATAACATCAGCTGTTGATACAGATGGAATATTTTATTTGGTTTTCCAATGTTAAATTAACATAAACATTAACGAATGATATTTAACACTTATAATTGCCACTCAAAAACATATGATACCGATCTAGGTAAACTGATCGTCCCGCTGTTCTATGTCGTATTTACGGCAAAATGGTTTAACAAATCATTACAAATATAATTACATTGTCATCCTGAATTCAGTTAGTGAAGATCAATCCGGTAATATATCCGTAGTTTCCACAACAAATCAACTTATGTATATTGCAAGTTTATTTGATAAACGACGAAAAGGGAAATATACTTGATGCATGCCCAAAAGATCAACGTACGCGATTTTGTTCTGCTGTCTGAGCGTCTGTAATGACGGTGAAAATAATGCTGATAACAACAATAACATCAACAGGAGCAACAACAACAAGAACGACAATAATAATAATAATAATAATAATAATGATAATAATAATAATAATAATAATAATAATAATAATAATAATAATAATGATAATAACATCAATGATGATGACAACGGCGACGATGATGATAATGAAGATGATGTGCATATCAGTTTGAGTAGCACTTGCGTTATTTTAACCAATACACACTGTACTATTTTCTTATTATGACTCTCATTCAGCACTTACGCATGCATTCAAATCGTCTTCAGAGATATTTAGTATCTCTATAACGCCGCGTTTATTGCCCTCCATTTACATGGAATAGCAACAGGAAGGGTTTACTTCAACACAGGCTAGTGGTAATAGTGATGCTACTTAAATCTGAATGTATTAATATAATCGTATTGAAATCCAGAGATTAACAGTCATAAAATGGTATAACTTATACAGAGTCAAGTGAAGTTATTAGTTTTATGACATTACATTGGAATTGCTGAAGCAAAACGAAAATTTCATATTCATCTTAACTGAATCATATGGTAATGGGACGTATTCTGTTTTCGCTATTTTAAAAACATTTCAGAGGAACAACTTCTGTTTCTATATAGTCCTTGATTAACCACACTTGTACGAACAGAAAAATGAAAAAAAAAAAAACAAAAAACACAAATGAATACAAATATCATATCAAATATCAATTCTCCGCAACCTTTCACAACCTCTCCCATATATATATATATATATATATATATATATATATATATACTATATATATATATATATATATATATATATATATATATATATATATATATATATATATATATATATAATAACACATGACAAAATATGTATTGCATGGCATATCAACCCGAGACTCCAATATATACTCCAACTCTGATATTGGAGTCTTGGGTTGATATGGCATGCGATACAGATTTTGTCATATTTTGTTGTTTTTATCATATATTTAAATTTCTACTGGTAAATAGACAAATACTGTAATACATGTATCGTTGTTTTAAATTAGCAACTTGTCAATGGAAATTCCTACAGTACTGTAGATCTAAATATTGGCAGATCTCGGTAAAATTAGGGAGTACACAAACTGTTTACACAGCATAACATTAGCAATCCTCAAGGTTTTTTGCTGAAATAACTTTTTAGAGTAAATATTTTATAGGATAGATTTATATAACGGCAGGGCTCTACAGAAACTTTGAAAAGAACATTCAAGAAACCCTGTTGCGAGACTGTTCACGGCAGAAAATGGCAGAATATTGTGTTGAAGGGAATAGCCTACAGTAGGCCTACCTATTACTCCATATACACTCTAGAGTAGATCTAAAAATATAAAATGGACAACATTACGGAATATCAACACACTTGTTCCTTCACATTTTCATTCAATCAATCATAATGTTTCACGGAATGTGCACCTGAATAAGATGTAGGTCCTAAGTGTTTCGAATCATAAAAATACAAGAAGAAACAAGAAGCATTTCAAATGCAGTGCGATAAAGGTTTATAGGGGTGTAATAAATGGAGGGTTGATGCAGGGAATGTGATAAAGGGCACGTGCTGGTTCCTGTATTAGAGATGAAAAAAGATTATATTTTGTAGTAAGTATATGATATATGCCAGATCAGCAATTAGTGATTAAGAGTTCCGAGTTTTGTGATAATGTTTATTCTTATGTTGTGTTTTTTCCGTAATGCCTTTATATTGATTATAAATCTGTTATTTCCCACTACAAATGCGTGCAGTGCCTTAACTCATGCGACAGGAAAATACCTATTCATCTCAATTCAGTGTTTTTGGAAGTTCAAGGTGTGTGACCAGGTCCATATTAAGTCAGAAATAAATCTGTCACTGAAAGTAATTCCTATTTATCATGTGCTGTGATTTGCAGCTACAGTTTCTCAATCTGACATTGAGTCGATACAAAACGCTTTAGTATCGTTTCTCAATCAAACGGCAAAACAAACCATATAAAGCTAATTCTCCATGAACTTTTAATCCATCACCTTTGCAATTGCAATTTAAACTGAAAGTTCCATTTCCTGTGCAATTTCCTCAACATTGGAAGAACGTCACAGAAATGATGAAACAATCATTTGACATTAAATACTGGACATTAATGCACATTGCAGTTCCCATAGTTTTGACATTGTTTAAAAGTTGTTTCAGTATCAACACACTTTAAGGTGCTTCTTCGTAAAAGACGGTGGTGTTACGTATATTTCTGCCAATTCTATTCTAATACCTTCACATTTCAGACTAGCACATTTTAGACAGCCAAACAGTTCCATGCTGGCTCGTACCTCAAAGACCAAATTACTGTGTTAAGAATATCTTAATAATGGCTACTGGATAATTCCAATAATGATGTATTGCCAAAAGGTAGTAAACGATATTTTTGATTTTTCGAATTTGAAACAAGCAATTCTAGACACCGAAAAGTGTATGCATATATTTATTATATTTTAAAATAAAATTGTAATCAATTTAAAAGTTCAACAAGCCATCGCAGTTGGTCAACAAAACTGTGTGACTTTCTATGAGACAAGCAGTAAAACGTGAATTCCTTGAGTTTTCAACTTCACCAAAATATGAAACAACAAACTGTGTGCATTCGAAAAACCAAATCCATGTGTTTAGGAGTAAATAAAAGAACACCCACACGCGACAGTCTGTAAAAGTTTCTGTAATACCATGCAACACGTTTAGCTTATGAAAAGGAAAGGTTAATGCCTTGAGTGCATTTATATTATTGCTTGTGATGGTGTATGTACATCTCTCTCTCTCTCTCTCTCTCTCTCTCTCTCTCTCTCTCTCTCTCTCTCTCTCTCTCTCTCTCTCTCTCTCTCTCTCTCTCTCTCTCTCTCTCTCTCTCTCTCTCTCTCCTTGATACGTGCCTCTTAAATTTTAGAATACACATCTGTTACTAACTATTTCTTAGGGTTAAGAGGAAATAGACACTTAAGGGCAATCAACTTTGCTTCACTTGTTTGGCATTTCAATATAAAACGTCTTGTTGCTTTTGCATCAGTCTTAATCATTCAAACCCATGAGTTAAGTGTATAAATGAATTGATCTCAAACTCAACATGGGAATGTTTTAAGACATTAACCTTCTCTCTGTCACATTTTGTTTATTTTCTGTTTACTTTTACATCTAATGAAATTACCTTTCTAACATGGAGTTTTGTACCAATCTTGACTCTAAACAAGAGTCATCATCATCATCACCATCACCATCATCATCATCATCATCATCATCATCATCATCATCATCATCATCTTTACTTCGATGACGCTAACGTGGTAGTTCTGACATTAATATCTGTATGAATTAGACTTATGTGTTGACACGGGATACTTACCCCTTCGTGGCACCTGATCCCACTTGCGGATTTTCAATTATAAGTTTGTGTCCAGTTTTCACTGATTTATATACCCTCTGATGAACGTCTTTTCGTTTTATACTTTAGTATCTGTAGTTTCTATAATTCAAAAATACCATGCCCTCTGTACTTATACGATACTTATTATATATTGATGTTGTGCTCAACAGCAAAACGTAAAATGCTTCTCTCAAATTCAAGGCACTTGTAATTGATCAATCTATACAGTATAAGTTCCAAAAGATGAAATCTAGACATAGAACTAATCTTACAGAATATTTGCGATTACTAGTTGTACTAACAGTCTACACACTTACGTAATTATGTGATCAGACGAAACAGAGTTTATTCATCGGCTTCGTAGTTAAATCAACGAGCTACTGCAAAATCCAGCAAATGTTCCACCTACCTATATCAACGCTACTTAACTAGATACTGACATGATATACTTATAGATATTATAGTTACAATACAACTGTAAGGAGATATAAAGGGTTATAGTTCACGCACTTTCTGATCCTCTGTGAGAAGGTTTGGAGAGATCTGAAACCCTGATATGACTTCAACTCTATGCTCTTTTTATGAGATGTCCAGTCCGAGGTGCACATAGAAAACAGAAAAAACATTAGTGTAAATAAAATAAAATTTAATAATATTTACTAAATTTACATATGACAAATGTTGAAACAAACAAAATGATATCTATAAACGAGCAGAAGACACTTGTAACAAAAACCTATTTTATAATAAAATTCCAAAGGGAAGTATCGTTATGCGGAAAAAAGTAAAAGAGTCAATATTCTCAAATGTTCAGCCCCTTGGCCTTTATCCAAAATATGTTTATTAGTTAGGCCTACATAGTATCAAGTCTGCACAATACACAGCTTCATAGCAAGTGTTTATATATGCATGGCACGCCAAAATTACAGTAATGAGTTAAACCTGGTTTCTCTCTGTTAAACCCAGTTTTCTCCAGTTAAACCTTGTTTTTCTCAGTAACCCACATCAACTGGAGAACAACCAGGTTTGGCTGAGAAAAAATAGGTTTAACTGCGCCAAAGTCATAAACAAGAGTTTCATCTAGTTTTTCTCGAGAAAAACCTAGTTTGACCGAGAAAAACTATATTTAACTGCGACAAAAGCACATTAATGACTATTAATATGATTCTGGCGCAGTTAATCCTAGTTTTTCTCAGTTAAATCTGGAGAAAAACTAGAATTAATTGGAGAAAAATGAGGTTTAACTCGTAGCTCTCTTTAACTGGAGAAAAACTAGGTTTATCTCGAGAAAAAATAGGATTAACTCATATTTGTAAATTCGGCGTGCTTCATCAGTTGAACCTAGATTTTCTCAGTTAAACATAATTTTTCTTCAGGTAAACCTAGATTTTCTCAGAAACTCACATTAACTGGAGAAAAACTAGGTTTAATTGAGAAAACTAGGTTTAACTGCGCCAAAATTACAAAATGAGTTAAACCTAGGTTTTATCAAGAAATACTAATTTAACTGGGAAAAATTAGGTTTAACTGTGCTACAATAACATTGATAGGTATTTTGCACAGTTTAACCTAGTTTGTATCAGTTAATTTGAGTTACGAGAAAAAATTAGGATTCACGTGAGAAAAATTAGGTTTAACTCGAAACATACATTAACTGGAAAAAAACTAGGTTTTACTGAAAAAAAAACCTAGATTTATCTGGAGAAAAACTAAGTTTCTCTGAGGAAAACTAGGTTTAACTTATTAATGTGATTTTGGCGTGCCATATATATGTACATCCAAATGATGAACGAAAATTTGTGTTTAATTATTGTATAGGTTTTAATTTCTCGTGGAAAGGAAACATATTCACGGATATTAGATTTTGTGCAAGAATGTCTACAAAACATTGTTCAGGGGGTCACATTAAACCTCATCACTCTTCATGGCGTGTGTCTGTCATTGACAAACATGCAGTCGACACGAACATAATATAGAAGGCATGTACACTCATAGAACTGTAAAATTTGAATCAACTTGCATTTTTTCAATTCTTAAGTAAACAATGTGTTGTGACTGTTTCACGAATACATTATATAGAGTTTTGAAGTTAAGTATTTTATGATTCGCGTATACAATGTTTGGTTATATATATATATATATATATATATATATATATATATATATATATATATATATATATATATATATATATATATATATGTATATATATATATATAAATTTTGATTGGTAATAAATTTTGTAATTTAGATTGGTTACATATTGTCCTTCTCCTACTTCATAAGTATAAGGTATCATATTCACGGGTATTTAATGTCACAGTATTTTCATTGACCGCGAATATATAGGGAAATTAAAACCCCACAAATAAAAGCGGTTATACAGCAACATGTATATCTCTCTTTCTTTCTCTCTCTCTCTCTCTCTCTCTCTCTCTCTCTCTCTCTCTCTCTCTCTCTCTCTCTCTCTCTCTCTTTCTCTCTCTCTCTCTCTCTCTCTCTCTGAGTCATGTTTGACATAAATATGTACTGAATTCTGGAAGCCATGGAAGTTCTACGTTATAAATATCTGCTCATTGTTGACCTGTAGCTGCTTATCTTTGAATCTGTCCACATTTGTCGGATAATTGTCTTGTAAACAATCTTATCAACAACTCTTAGTAATTGTTAAGACCACTCACATAAGTCTTGATGTTGGATACAGTAAAACATGATTTAGCGACTAACTGTGTATAAAGACCAATTGATCACGAATACAATTTTTGTTTGTACAAATCAACCTCTATATAAAGACCACCTCCCTATAAACACGGGTTTTCTTGTGTCCCAAAGAAGGTCGTTATATATAGTTTCACTGTATTATGAAACTAGTCTGTAGTTAATGAGAAAACTTTGGTTACCGATGGACATATTAAAAGCTAACAGATGGAAAGAAGTAAAATGGTATACATCTCTATACGTATGTTTCTACTCACGTTTTGACAAGCTGCACGGGAAAAAATGTTTATTCCTCACTTGATACTTTATTATTTATGGTGACAAGTAGGATCGCTTTATCTTGTCCGTGTAATTTTAATGTTGTGCATTATTACCTATAATCCAGGTCAAGAAAGTGTTCCCAAGGCTCCACCCCAGCAAAGTATATGAATTTTACTCTACCTACGATCTAAACATGGTGTAAATATTAACCAAATTCAATGAAGCATTGGTGTTGATCAAATGACCTACGTTTGAATGCCGCCCGACTCCCGAACTTGAGAAATTTTCTCTCATTATTAATTCAATGTGCTTTCCTCCGATTCGTCAAATTGGATGGGTTTTTATCATTTATTTGACTAGTGTCAAATAGGTTAGTCTCTGACATGCTAAAAGAAGAGATTCAACAATGTGCAATCTATTTTAAGCAAAATGTTACTTAAACTTAGAATGTTTCAAAATGCTTTCTTGAATAACATATCTGACAAACATGATCTAGATTACACCACATTGCCGTTTAGTTTAAGTGTATTATTGTGAGAGTGTATCATTTCACTGATCATTTTTCTTAATATACATACACTACAAAATATACGATAATATACAAATTTGGAATAATTTCGAGTTTTTCAAATTATTAAAGTATGTAACAGAGATTAAGCAATTAATAAAGCTGCAGAATATTTGAAAATGTACTCTTATTACATGTATATAACGACCCATGTTAATGAACAGTTAACATTCATATTTTGATATTTTAGTTCTAAACAGCTATTGAAACGGAAGGTAAAAGAAATTCTGATACATAACAATATATGTATATGTATATGTATATATCATTGATATATTCATATATCATTCAACTCTGTTTTATAATTTCTGAGGTTTAACTCAGCAAATACCTAATGATTTAAGAAAAACATTTCAATATGTTACGATATATTCGAAAATGTTGCGGGATGAAAACTTGGCTTGATGAATACTTTACAAACTACACTTGTCATCCATCTATATTGAATCACCAAAACATGAAATGCTTTTGGAATGTATGATCAATGTTACGTGACATGAAAATCGTTTGACAAGTTGTTAGATACGTTATCATTGACCATACAAAAATGCGTTTTGTACAACACCAATCAATCAATCACAACTATACTGAAGTTGATACACGACAGTCACACACACAGTCGTTGGCGACCAAATCCTTCAATAATATTTCGGCAATGTCATGGACACTAAATGTTGCCCTTTATTAGTCGTTCTGTGACTTTAATTAAATGTAGCATACATCGCATTTAGAACTACATAAAATCTCATATACCAAAGTATTAATCTTAAGGACGTCCAGGATATACATAAAAATCGGTCAAAAATTGGGCAAACAACGGATCTCTGGGAATCAAGAGATGTGGATGAGGTGTCACGGAGACGTAAACATCGGGTGTTGACCAGTCAGACCCGCCGTGAGTCCACAGTCAAATCTAATTGAAATTCTGTCGGAATGACCAATGCTAGATAGCATAAAAATGGTTCGAGAACATTTTAATTACTTTATAATTGGATACGGTTTGTTTGTTTGTTTGGTTATTGTTGTTTAGCGTAACACTCAAGAATATTTCACTCATATAGAGACGTCACCGTATGCCGGTGAATGGCTTAGAATTTTGGCCTATGCTCGGCACTTACGGCCATTAAACATTGACGGTTTTTTAACTTGCCGACAGCTACTGTGACACGGGACATCGGTTTTACTGTTTCATCTGAAGGACAGGAAACCAACCTGCCGCCGGCTGGACTCGAACCAACAACCTTACGATGAAAAGTCAGCCGACGGAATCGTTTATCGCCGAACACCACTATGAATCTTATCACAGTTACACTGAAGTTGATACACAACACACACACACACACACACACACACACACACACACACACACACACACACACACACACACACACACACACACACACACGCACACACACACACACACGCGCGTGCGCGCGCACTGGGTTTTCTGTTTGATAATAGACCAAATCCTTCAGCAATATTTCGGCAATGTCATGAATACTAAATGTTCCCTTTATTAGCCGTTCTGTTCTGTGACTTTATTTATATGAAGCAGACATCGAATTTAGAACTATATCATACGGCAATTATGATCATTTCGTCTTTCCAATAGCAAACTGTCCACATTTAGATACTAATATCCCTTTATCACTTGCATACGATATTATATGTCTCCCAAGCGATTTGATATGCTTTCCAGTATTACCTACACAGGGGTATCTACGTTGTGATAAATTGATATCACAAGAATTCGAAAAAAAAGGTTTTGATATCATTATTTCAGTTAAGTCTACGGTCGATATAATGCCCTAGTTTTAATATTACTATGTTTCATTGAAGGAAATGTTGAATTACATATTAATTGTTAGTTTACACCGAATGTGAATATGTTTTATCTTATATTCTTCCTATTTAACAGCACAGTGATACTGTAGGTGACAGATTAGCTGGGGATACTTACTGCTCCACGGTACATTTCACCTCTATTTCTTAAAATTTCCACAGTACTTGTTTACTGTATCTTTGCCTTCCGAACGGTTAACATTTTGTTAGCTAAACATTTTACTTATGAAACCATTTAAGACGATTTCAACCACAAAGAGTCACTTCCCTTCGGTTTGGATTTGTTCTGATTATTGAATCACGGCATTGTGATCAGACAATACAAATGCCATCTCTATGGTATGTATCGTATCCCACCCCTATACGTTCAGAGTTTTATTTAATCACTTCTGTATTCATTGTCACATTATTCGATATCATTGATACTATTGTATTTATGGTTGCCACTGCTGATGGAACATTTGAGTCCTCGAGGATATACATAAAACCAGTAACCAGGTATGTCGGTACCAGCTGTTAATTTTATACTAAAGTACTATTTCGAATTTATAGCACGATTTAAATTCTAAATTTCTCAAACGCTAATAGAGTCATCTCTTTACAGTGGTTACTATACTCTTAAAACAGATTTAGAAATACATTAAAATCATTGTTGGCCTTGTACGATAGCACTTTTTGTTTCGGAACTCCACATCTAATTAAAATTTGAGCTCAACTGATGTATTGACAGAAACGATCGCCTTATGCATTTGTTTTGGTTATTTTTGCAGAACTATAACTTTGGAACAATGTTAATGATATCGATCGAATTTACTCTGCAATAGAGTAATACTAAATGATCTTTTCATGTGTTTTTATTTCTGTCATTGATTCTTTATTTTGTAATTCAATCAACTGAAATCGAAGAATCTAACCAGCCGAAACTATTGAACTTCTCAAACGTTGATTTGCATTTGTCCCTACACATACATCTCAATGTAATGCTTTTTAAGGTTCAGGAAATCAAATCGTTATTTTTGCATGTAGATATTGTTTGAAAAACATGAAACAGTGCAGATACAAAACTGCTAAGCATAAGAGACGACCCCAAGCCAGAATTCAAATATGTTAAACATTGGATAAATACAGATCTCTGGAAATATCCAGCGTGGGAACAAGTGTCATGGAGGAGTGAAAAGCCGCAGTCAAACCAATCACACATGTTTCGTAATTTTGTATGTATATTGTTTAATTAAAATCAAAACAATTCAGCACAATTGAGGATTTAGCGACTACATTAGAACATTGCAATTAGTGGAACATGATCATTGCTAAATAAAAGTAAGAAAAACCGAAACAATGTTTTAACTTTATATACGCTCACATCTATACATATGTATTGATTTCACATTTCGCGGCGAAGTGAATACAGCAAGATTCATAACATGTTTTACCTAAGAAATATATAGATAAAACTATTAGGTTCCATGGAGAAATAAGTTAGGTTGGCCTTTAAAAAAATGTCCTCACTTTGTTTCAATGTTTATAAATTTTTATAACAGACTTCTATAATCTACCTCACAATTCTTGCTAAAATGGCATGGCCTTCCGTGGTTTTCTTCGGCAATCTATCAGTTTCCTGTCAGATTTTCGTTAAGATAGCAAACATCTTCATATCTCCAGATATTCAAAAGCAGATCAATCAAATGTATTGATGGTTCAGGTTCCAGATTCAAGTTTAAAGTGTGTGCAAGGCAACCCCAAGACACATTTAAGATAACCGTGGAAATTTAAGTATGGCATAGTTAAGATATATTTGCGTGACACATTTACATATCGTGGCATAAAAAAGTCTGTGTTTCGTTATGGCCAGGTTAATGAACTTTAGACAGCTAATCTGTACACTGACGAAAACAGTTATGATTATATTGGTAACTGGTGATGGATAATATAGAGGTGCTAATTCAATATATGTTAATGTCATTGGCAATTTGTCTGTCAAGACATTGGGAGACGGCAAATTCTAAACATCAGTGTTTGTATTATATATCTACATCATTTTTGCTTTTTTATCCTCTGTAATTACGTCGTAATGATAATGAGAACTTCTTGAAGCAAAACAAATGCTAAAACTGTTGGTGATATGCCACAAAGTAAAACAATTGAATTAAACTCTTTTTAACAGATGACCCAATTTAGATTAAATTTTGTTTCTTTTTAAATAATTTTCACATTCTGTTTATCCAAGATTATCGCAATAACCAAATTAATCAATTTACTTCAAGCGGGGTAAACAAAGGTTAACTGTGCCGAGATCACATTTAATGACTTTTTTAATAATATGAATGATTGAGTTTACGGACCGATAAAATCACATTAAATGATTGATTTCTTTTTATTATTTTCTATTTATTTTCGTCTTTCTCTATTTAATTTTTTTTCTATGGTATAATTATTTTTGTCTAATTCATTTGACTTCGAGAAAACGCACTGCATAAATGCAAATTAAACAATAAAATGTTCTCAATCTTTTCATGATTTAGAAATTTGTAATTTATTTACATTCAATATAGTTTTAGGTAAATCCGGTTTAACTCAAAGTTAAACTAAGTCGTTTACATGATTTGGCGTTTAATATATACGACTTCAATCATCTCCTAGCAGCAAGAATATACTATAGATCAAGGGTGAAATAAAACTTCGTGAAATTATCGGAAGTTAAAAAGTTTAACTTCTCAATATCCTCCTCATGATGGAATCGTATGAAGAAGTAGTAGGTTTTTATACATTGCGAATGAGCTAAAACCCTATATTGAAGACATCAGGGTCTACATGTTTTCATTTCTAAAGTGCTTATTATGCACACCAATTAGGGAAATATATTCATTATGATTGGTTAAATGCAATATCGATCGTTTGGACTTTTTGAAGATTTGTTTGTTTAAAGGTAATATTGTTTATCAAGACTCATTAAATGAAATCAATGTATTTAAAGAGGTAAGTGAATTAAGCACAATGGAATGTAACTATGACCTCCTAACAGACATACTCAAAGTGGTCTCTGCTGCGTGAGGTGGTCTCTTAAGTCAGGATCTATATTTATCAAATATTTATCAAAGACACTGAAAATTCATAGTATGAAATGTGATTCGGAATAATACACGAGGTGGTTTTTAGACGATGTTCAACTGTAATTAATTTTTCTAATTTTTTTCAGCATTTGTAAAAGGCATGTCCAAACGTTTTCAGTTATGGATTGAGACAAAGTGGCAGCTGTTTCTGTCGCTTATAACAATTTGATAGATATTTTTCTGTCATTCAGTGGAGACATAGGTTATTAAACTGACCGAGCTATACAGGCTAACACCTGAGTCAAAAAAGTGACATTTTATTTATTCCGTTGTTTGTACAATCAGTTGATATGCTAATGATGACATTTGATACATCTTTGAAAAATTATCATGACACCTTCGGAGTAGCTAGGTCAATATCAATATCACCAAGATCATTGGTCAATATCGCCAACATTGATATCATTTCATGTTTTGAATATTCATGATATTTTGCTTATGAATTTCGTGACAGTCATCAGTACAGCAGATGTTGTAATTAGCAAAAAAAACAAAAAAACAAAAACAAAAACTAAACTATATATGATATATATTAGTATAAAAGTGCATTTGAAAACCAGATAATGCGACTTATTCACAGCATGTACAGATACGCCATCTCCATTCCACAATTCAATTCAAATGAGTTACGGACAAAGAGCGATAACTAAAGTGCTGGTCATTCATCGATCATGGATCTAGACAACAAAAGTAAATTGTTTATCTTGATTGTCTCCCGTTAACCGTAATCAGAACTTCTGCGATATCTTACATTGTAATGATAAATACCATGTAAATATGGATTACTTTTTTTTTAAATTGCGTCTAGAGATTATCGTATCCTAAGCTTTTTATGGTAATGTTATCATCTCAGAAAAAGGCATTAAGATTTTATATAATTAATTACTCATTAGTTAATGAGTTACATTAAACCTACTTTAGCGACCACCTGTGTAAAAAGTCCACCTGGTCACAACGACCATTTTTGCTGTCCCCAATAGTACCATTTGTGTACAAATCAACCTCTATATAAAAGCCACCTCCCTTTAAAGACCGATTTTATTGTGGCCCTAAGAAGGTCGTTATATACAAGTGTCGCGGTAGTTAGATATTGCTTTACACCTCTTTCAAGGATTTTTCAGTTATATCATGGCGGGTAATTACTCCCAATTTGATATAATGCAAATAAATCTACAATTAAATATCTAGTATTATTAGTATTTCATCAAAAAGATATGATTTATTTTTTAGATTTAACAAAATATAAAATACAAATATAAAATCTTATTTAAAAATTCTATTTTCATCATATACTCCTTGTGTTTTATAGTTCTTTAGTAATGAACCCCAAATCAAAAGTAGTTCATGTTAAGCGTCTAAAACAGTCATTATTGATATGTTTACAAAGTATCAATGGTTTCTGTGTAGGATTATTAATTGGATTCTTATTACAATCTCTGTTTACTTTATCTTTACTCATTTTTTATTTCTGAAGTTGCCTGGTGGTATCATTATTTCACATCGTATATCACATGACATATATTGAAGAGAGCTGCCCGTATCAATAACCCTCATCTACACACTAAATCAAATTATAATTTTATTGCTCATGAAATATAATTTATTGTTTTAAATGTAATATTCGAAGTTCAAGTCACAAGCTAATGAAATTTGTTTATTAAATTACCAAATGCTTCGAATACTTTTCCTCGTTTATAATTCCGAAAACAATTCATTTTGTTTTGATTTTATTACATCGGGGACAAGATATTGTAGAGGAGAGCTTGATGAAACGTCATCACAAAACTTTATCGATGGTAAATATAAAGAGATATACTTAATATGTCAATGATTTCATTTAGTTAATTGAAAAAAATAATAATAATAATTTTGTAATATCATATTTATTATTACATCAATTTACTTCTAAACTCCTAAACGGTTTTGAATGCGTTTATTATTGTCGTTGATTTGTTAAAAAGCATCGATACCTAAATCGACTTTGCTAAAATTGAACATAGATATTTTATGAATTTGATTTTATGTGACATTGATAGTATGATATATGATAGATATGCTAAAATAGACCGCGTTGTTCTTATTCAAATAAAAGTTCTACATAATGATTACGCTGAAAATAAATCTGCGGCGGGTACAAGAAACCAAAATGGCCTCTTTCAGAAAACAATTGTTGTTTTTATGAATTGTGTGTGTCTTTGTCTGTGTATGTGTGTTTGTATGCGTGTGTCTCTGTGTGTGTATGTGTGTGTCTGTGCGTCTGTGTGTGTGCATGTGTGTATGTGTGTGTATCTGTCTGTGTGTATGTGTGTATATGTGCGCGTGTGTGTGTTTGTGTACGTGTGTGTGTGTTTGTGTTTGTGTATGTGTGTGTGTCTGTTTGTGTATGTGTGTGTGTGTGTGTCTGTGTGTGTGTCACTTAGACTTTGTAAATAATGTCCGAGCTATACATTTTTAAAAGCCCATATTTTTCAGGAAGATTTGTACCATTTTACTAGGTATCGACTTCCGTTAATTCGTCCGGAAAAACAACTCGGACCTCTTGGTCGATACATACAAGTCCAAACAAACACTTGACTGTTTTCTAAAGGATAATGCACCTAATGATTTTACACACACACACACACACACACACACACACACACACACACACACACACACACACACACACACACACACACACACACACACACACACACATATATATATATATATATATATATATATATATATATATGTATATATATATATATAAGATCATGACGTGTACTAAGTATATATGATATGTTTCAGATTATTAAATAATAGCATTTTTCTAAGACATGAAGTTTTATCCTATAGAAAACACTCAAGTATATATATATATATATATATATATATATATATATATATATATATATATATATATATATATATATATATATATATATATATATATATATATATATCGTAATAGCAGAAACTCGAATATACTTTTTTATTGCAATGATTAATCTTTAGATTATGGGATGTAGGGCATCTTAAACAAACGGCCTTGTGCGATTTATTTTTTGGTAAATTATAAAGTACAAAATTCCATAACTATGTGTAATATTGTGGTGACTAGCATTCAACTCTTCCAGATAACTTGCGGAAGGTTGGTGGTATCTACCCGGGTACATGATAACCGGATTCTCTCCTTCATCATTAAAACCCACCCGCCATAATATACCTAATTGATTGTTGGGTGTGACGTAAAATTTAACTTGTTTATACTTTTTGAAACGCGATGCATCTATAGATTGCATCATTTGTGAAGAGTGACGTGTTTATCAATCTTACTGACTGCTTTTCAACGACGCCATTTTTGTTTATTCCGACTTTGTCATAGCAAGAAACGTATACTGATATTACATTCATATGACCAATTATACGGTATATTAAAGTCGGTGTATAAAATCAATCTGTTTCACTTCATGTCAACCGTTTGTTGAGTATCTCTGTTGTTATCATTATTTTGTTACATGGGTTTAAGTGGTTATGTGTTATAACCACATCAATGCTTTATACTCACCCATTATGTATACGCATGCAA
Source organism: Atrina japonica (assembly GCA_030159075.1). Classification (NCBI taxonomy): domain Eukaryota; kingdom Metazoa; phylum Mollusca; class Bivalvia; order Pterioida; family Pinnidae; genus Atrina; species Atrina japonica. Next base: position 528,801 of record BROG01000409.1, on the reverse strand, counting down.
TGTAGCCATTCCATGTGAAATATCTGTATTTACATGCTAACCTATAGATAACGATTTATCATAATTTTAGCCGTAATACAAGGTTTGATTTTCTTAAGAATGACAAAGGAAGTTCATTAAGCATGAAATATACCTATAAAATGAAAATGAAATCTTTTGTTCTACAGTTCCGTCATGTCTGTCTATTCAATAAACAATGATCACATGTATTATTTATGATATTGTACACAAATTGATATAGGTATGGTGGAAGAGAACAAGTATCCTTAAATAGAATATGACTACTCGCAGTAGAAGTTAAAGCGTTCGACTTGAATGCCCTGATGTAAACGAGATTTGGGTCTGATGACAGTCCCTGGTTGTGAGTGAATCTTATCAGTAGAGGAAGTGAGTGTGTATTTGCTCGACAAGTGAAAGTCATAGGTGTCATGTGTCGTTAGGAGTGGCTTTAGATAATCATCAAATCAATTTTGTAAATCGAACCACAGTTCAAATATGTAGTAAAGGAACATATTGAGTTATTTATCTTTTTGTATACAGTATATAGGTAAGTAAAACAACGATAAAATAAGTTGCAGTTAAAATTGTAAAAAACCCCTTGAGGACAGCAAAAACTTTATCTTTATGACCAGATGGTCTTTATACACAGGTGGTCGCTAAAGCAAACTGCAATGACGTCATGTGTAAACGCCATTTTCAGAGGTTCATGTTTGTCATTTTTTTATCCTGGACATCTTAAATATATATACATTGGTATCTGATATTTTTCATAGTCATATGAATGGCAGGGTAACAAATCACGTCGATTGCAATTTAGGTATTATAATATTGATTTTTATTATACCTTTAATATGTATCTTTAATTAGCCAAATCGTATCGTGATCAAAAACATTCTTTAGGTCAATAGTGAACTTTAACATTCTTGCTTTTGTCCATTCATGTCACCCTGAAACAATTATCTCACCATCTATGCCGGTTCATGTTACCCTTTTGTGCGCAGAAATGGATGCGCGTACAGTGCGTTATTTTTTCTTGTAGGCTACGTGGTAATTAGGTGTAACTTCTAGCCTTTATATATATATATGAGTTATGAAACGAATATTTGCTCGATGCAGACTGGAATGGAGAGAAACAACAACCGAAATTTAATGATTTGACATCGTTGTCAAATATATTTGCTGAAGTCAGTTCTTCTTGAGAAAAATCTAGTTTAACTGAGATAAACTAAATTTACAATCACATTAATGAGTATTAATATGAATTTGACGCAGTTAATCCTAGTTTTTTTCTCAGTGAAATCTAGTTTTTCTCCAGTTAATGTGATTTACGAGAAAAACTAGGATTAACTGGAGAAAAATAAGGTTGAACTTGTAACCCACTTTAACTGGAGAAAAACTAGGTTTATGTGAGAAAAAATAGGTTTATCTCTAGAAAAACTAGGATCAACTCATTGTTATAATTTCAGCGTGCTTCATCAGTTAAACCTAGATTTTCTCAATTGAACATATTTTACCTTCAGTTAAACCTGTATTTTCTCAGTAACCCACATTAATTAGAGAAAAAAACAGGTTTAACTGAGAAAAAACTAGGTTTAACTGTGCCAAAATAAAAAAATGAGTTAAGCGTAGTTTTTCTCGAGAAAAACTAGTTTAACTGAGAACGACTAGGTTTAATTGCGCCAAAAAAAAAAATCAACGAGTATTTTGTGCAGTTAAACCTTGTTTCTCTCCAGTTCATTTGTATTACGAGAAAAATAAGGATTAACTGAAGAAAAAATTAGGTTTAACTCATAACCCACATTAGCTGGGGAAAAATTAGGCTTAACTAGAAAAACTAGACCTCTGTAGTTTAAACTGGAGAAAAGTTTATCTGAGAACAACTAGGTTTAACTCAATAATTTTGGCGTTCCATAACTATGTATTGCAATCGTTATGAACGTATATATGTTTTTGCATGAATAAAGTATAAGAAATTAAACTGCTGTTGCATTTTATTTTGTGTTTTAACAAATTCAATGGATAATATATGCTTCAATTTGATGCTAATTGCAACGTTACCACTAACTTAAACAATGATTATTACAAGTGAAATATTCATCCTTTTGCTATTCTGCAATAAATATAAGTGGAACTGAAGTTGTTCAGTTTTGTTAAGTTTAATTGCCTTTCGGTATAATAAAACAATAATTGTCTTTGTGTTGGGTTGGCATGAATATTTGCCCACCTTCGAGCTGCAAGGGCAATAATCGCATAATGTATCAACTCATGCATTTGTTCGTCCCTCTTATTTTGAAATTGCGGGACGGTCACCTTTTCTCATTATTTTTATTTCAAATTTCATTTCTTAAACAGTTAAATATATATATTTTAAACATACTTAATTAATCAAGTTGATATATGTGGGAGCATCCATAAAATTGCCTTGCAAAACAGTATGTTTATTTTACTGCGTGAGATCTTGACATGCATGGATTATTTTACTTATAGAGACACTTTTTTTCAATTTTTTATTTAATATTTACTTCGTGTGCTCCATGTACAATACAGAAAGAGATATACTTTGGTATCTGAGATTTTTTAATATATATAAATAATGAATCTAAATGCATAACGAATTATATATTCATATATATATATATATATATATATATATATATATATATATATATATATATATATATATATATATATATATACATATATATATATAATCTCTGTTATATACTTTAATAATTTGATCTGCCTCTGTTAAAGCTGAAAACTTGTATAATTAATATATTATTCGCACAAACTAGGGCTATATTCGTCAATGCCATCGATTTGACGTCAATTAGACTTACCTCAGTTGAGTCTAAATTTTAAACAAAATTTTCATAGCTTTTTGATTTGAATATTTTTGCCCAAATAATGAATCTTTTTGCATAGCCATATATATATTGAACAATTAAAGTTATCTGCCTCTGTAAAAGCTGAAAACAGATAATTAATATGCATGAAACGCACAAACTAGGGCTTAATTCTAAGTCAAACAACATTTGACGTCCCAATTTGAATTACCTGTAAATATCAAATTGAGCATTAATGTGCACCAAAATCACATAATGTTTGACTTTTTTTCCAATTAAATTTAGTTTTTTACTCATGTTACAATATTAAATTTGTACATATAGGCAACAAAATTTAAATTCCAATGTACTTTTTGTTGAGAACAAGGTTAACAAGTCAAGTGTGGTATGCATATAAAATCTAAGTTAAACAACATTTACTATCAATTGTTTTAAAAAATATGCCAAACCTGGGCATTAGCTGTGTTTACCAGATCAATAATGTCGACTTTTTTTCCCCTTTTACTACTTGTACTTGATGTACAATAACAAATAAAAGTCATACTCAGGCATTCAAAATCTTATATTCCTATATATTTTGTGAGAACAAGGTGAGGTGAAGTCAATACGTGAATGCTATACAAATAGAAAGGTTGAGTATTTTCATTTTCCGATTTGCCAAAACCTGGGTATCGGAAAGGATTACTTTAAAAAATATACTATTTTTTTTATGCATTTCGACAATCTCTTTTTTATTAATGCATATCAATCGTAGTAGTAAAAATGAAAGAACACTTTTTGGACAAAACTAGCTACGGCCCCTTTAAGGTATGACTAATACGTGAATGCTGACAAAAGAAAAACTATTTTCTCTGTTCCGATTTAAACCTATTAACGGAAAGGATTACTTTAAAAATAACTATTTTTATATCATTTCGATAATGTCTGTTTTTTAAATTAAAATAGAACTTGTATGAATAAAAAAAAAACCAACAGATTACATATTATAAGTTTCTGCAATAAAATACTATTTTACTACTTTTGTATTTTGTTTATTAATGTTTAACATCCGACTCAAGAATCTTTCACTCATATAGAGATGTTACCAAATGCCGGCGAAGGGTTTCAAATTTTGGTCTATGCTCAGCACTTACGGCCATTGAGCAGTGAGGGTTCTTTAACGTGCAAACTCCTACTGTGATAGAGGCCTTCGGTTTTACTGTCTCATCCGAAGTACAGGAAACCAATCTGCCGCCGGCTGGACTCGAACTTACGACCGCGCTACCGACTGAGCCAGATCGGCTCCTATTTTACTAATAATTTACATGCTTTTTCCATGTAAAGGATAAAACATGTTTTGAAATCTTAGTTTCCTGAATAAAAATTTGATCACCTTATATAATCATTCCTTTTCGAAATAGATTTTCGAAATTTGACAAGTGTACAGAATGAGGTTGTCTAAACTAAATATTGTTTGTCATAATATCGCTTTGTAGAATCTAAAGTCAATGCCAAAAAAAATATATATATAATGTATATATAATATAGATATTGCATTCAATTTTTTGAATCAATAGATTATCGTTTAAAGATCAAGATCATTATTTGTTCTTCTTTAACAAGCTTGTAGCAAGTTTAGAGAATACAATATTGAATTATGTATTGCAGTTTACCGCTCAAAGCACTGATGATTGATAATGATTTATAGCATCATTTACAAACAATCTAAATGTGCAATCAGTTGTCAAAACTTTTGTAATTGTGATGCATATTCCTTTTTAAGATTGCTGCAGTTTTAGTAACCAGGGGATACGTATTGTGGTTCCTAAAACAAACCTAGTCAACTATTTTAATTGTTACAATCAATTTATATCCATACAACTTTTAACCAGTATTCATATATTAAGCTATTCCACAAAGTATTATATTATTGATACCATTTGCTCTATTGTTGGGCAAATTCCTGAATTCCATGGAGACAGATCCTTCTTGTAGGATACCGCTGGACCTCTGCTGCGGACAATTCACCAAAATGTCATGCCAATCTACTGAAACACTCATTTTACAATACATACACCAGTCGGAAATATGAAGGGTGACTAGAACTCTTATACACATTTTAATTATTTTTTTATTTCTTTAGAATTTGAAAAATCTTATAAATGCATATAAATCTAACAGAGAAAAATTATATGTTACATAGTTATTGTGTGACCTATGTAGTCCTTCACACGTAACCCTAAGTTATCACAATCTGCAATCCCCATTGTTATTGAAATATTTTCACAACTGAATAAACACGCAAATATGTTAGATGGACTATTCATTTGTGTCCCACCTGTTTTCTGGGTTATAATTTATAATTTAACCGACCCGTTTCAGGTTTTCATATATTTTCCCTCATTCAACTCCCCCAAGTATAGATTTAATTATTTTCCTGAAGCCAAATGCAATTTGTATATGTAAGACAGTATTTTATAGAAACTGGTAACACTCGGCAGACACATCTCTATTAAGTAAAAAGTGATTGATTAACTAACGCATGCATTTTGTCTGTCTGTTTTAAGATAGTTAAGTTATGATATACTCCAAAAGTACAAATATCTTTAACATAGAATATGAATAAAAACACTAACAATTTATAAAAGTTGTGAATACTTTAAATGTTCGTTAAAGTTGTATATAAAATGTCATGATTCTATGCCTTTTAAGGTACTGTAATTATCATATTTCATGATAGATAGGTATGCCTCATATACCTATCTAAGGTTTTAGAGGACCAAATGAACTAGGGGAAATAACTCTTGCAGGTGAAATTTGTTATTTTTGGATCGCTTGTCAAAACACTAATCTCTGAGTTAATCTCGATGACTTGAAACATGAAAAACACAAAGACACATTTTTGTAATTTTTTATAGTCCCTGTACAAATATCATTCACAAATATTTTATCAAAACGTATCTCTAAAACAAAGTATTTTGACGATATTTCGATGAGTTTATTTTTTCCTGAATTTCCGGAAATCGCGATTGAAATATTCAGACTTAACATACTCAATTTTCACAATGGATACATTTAAGAATATCATATCGTATCATCTTGTAGACACTTAACCATAACACTTTTTATCCTTATTTATCAAAACTGATGTTAATCAATTTCAATAAAGCAACGTGTGACTAATATCTTAACAAATTGATTTTGTTTCTGTTGGTTTTGATAAAACACATTCAATTTATTCATCACGTCATTGATTGTGATATGTTCATTTATCTTTTGTATCGGATGATAGACAGTTTAAATGGACATTACGTCATTAAAATTCATAAACATTAATCTAAATATTTTGATTGTTGCTTCTGATGTGAAAATCGATATGATATTAAAAAATATGATGTTAAAATTGATGATGATGGTTATGGTAATGATGATGACGATGATGATGATGATGATGATGATAATGATGATTATGGAGGTGATGATGATTATCATTATCATAATGATAATGATGGGTGTGATGATGATGATAACGATGAATACGATGATTATAATGGTAATGGAAGTGATGATGACGACGATGGCGATGATGATGATGATGATGATGATGATGATGATGATAATGATGATGATGATGATGATGGCGGTAATCATGAACTACACACGTACATCAGTAACCTAATCTTCTTATTTTTACATTATATATATTAGCAATAAACAATTAACAATAAAGTTTAAAAATCATAAGTCTATATCCATATAACTGCATTACGACGAAACTAGCAGAAACAATATGTCACAAACGCTACAATTAACATTTCATTTCGATCTCGCACTTGTAAGTAACTCTCATCTTCTCGATAATGAATATTTATTTTTCTTCGATGACAGTATCAATTAGCGTTAAGGTGATATTAATACAAAAAATGTGTTTATATATCCATTTTCATGTTTATATTTCTATATATGTAAAACGCAAATTCTACCAACAACTATCAAAATTTTATTAACACTTTCTCTAAAATACAACTACTGCCGTAGCAATAGAACAAGAGTAAGAAATCCCGCAACAATGAATTCCCTGAAACATGTAATAACATACATTTCACACAGACAAAGGTCATAAATTGTCGGTCGTGATTTAAGACAAGTGTGAAGCAGAATAGACACACAGGGGGTATAACAATCTGAACATTCGGTCCTAAGATAATTACAACTCATCCTCGTTTTTATTATCACGTTCGACACACACACATACATATGAAATATATGGGTAAGTTCTTTCCTGACGCTTGTTGTTCTTTTTGCACTGCGTTCGTCGATACTGTAGTATAATTTTATTGTCAATAAATCCAAGATTACGGAAGATATACATCAGCAGTTGGGTTATTTTATTCATTTGAAGAGAATGGAGTTTTGTATCTGTTTAGCTTTATCAAATCAAAAGTGTATTAATGAACTATACGGTATTTTGTTTATCAAACGATTTATTGACAATAAAAGTTTATGAAACTTGATATTTTGATATTCTAGAATCTGAAATATTGCTGAAATAAAGACATGCTATGGAAAATGCTAATGAATTAATATTAAAGAATAAGAGATGCCATAATATGTAGAGAGTTGCATCGTTCTGGAAATTGAGACATGTTTTCGATTTTTGTGTAAGTCGTAATAATTTTGAAATGCAAAACTGCATTACTATATACAAAGCAAACAATTTCTATCTAGAGGGAACTGATAAACTGATGATTTTGGTTAAAACAATTTGTAATATATGAGTCACGACTTTTTTTCTACAGATTAGCGTTTAAAATGAATTAACCTTACGCCCTTCTGTAATTGCTTACGGTATCAATGTACACTTAGAATCAGGTGATCAATTCCTTGAAGCTAAAAAACACAGCGAGCAGTATCATCTTTTGACTTCTTCATCGTTTTACTTCTTTCCCAATTCAGAAATATTCTATTTGTAGTCAAAATGTTCCTGAGTAATAAAGAATCTTCCGTGAAGAAATATTTCATGTCAATTTCAAATTTACGAAAAATCTTGTGGGAATAGTAAAATTACGAGATTACTATACATTCTACTTGCTCGTCTGTTTACAGCATGATAACTTGTAAGGATAAAAATGTCGTTTTGCTTACAAGGAAAAACTGATTTTGTTTCCAGTTTTATGTTCGCCAGTAGATTACTTTACTTCCGAAATGCATTAACGCCAATTACACAAATGATATGTAATCGAATTAAAAACAAAGCTTTTATAGGTCGGACATAAGACTGAATTTTACTTTTTTCTGCATTATTGATCATCATGGCCAAATCTGGACTTTCAATCGGTCTCTTTATGCTATGACAGTTAACCTTTCTGTTCAATCGTAATGTGTTGGATTACTTATACGAGCGTACGTACATTTGAAAATCATTTTACTCAAGTTAGCAGTGACCACAGTAAGTATGTGCTTAAGGTGACAGAAGCCGTTACAGTAGATTGACTTGCCTCATGAAGTGTATAAAATATACAAACCATCAAACTACTAAAGGAACCGACTTTCGTGAATGTTTCAGTATTATCTACATTTGCGTGAGATATATATATCTGATATTTCTTAAAAGGTTTTTATTAGATAGTATTTTTGAGTAGCCAGACTTTTATTGCATAGAATATAGATTTTAAACTTACGGAAAATATTCTGAAACAATAATGTGGTTTGCAAGCATATTTTTGGGAATGATTTATTTGTTTCAAGTAAGTTCTTGTAATGTGCAAATAAGAAAACGAGGACAGCGAATTGGTACAACAGTCATGGGACAATATAGGGGTGTCGTTGTGGAATTTCCAAAAACATATTTAAAACCAGTCGAGGCATTTTTCGGTATAAAATATGCCTCCTTAAGAGGGGGGCGATTACGTTTTATTCCCCCGGCATCACTGTATTATAAATGGAAACACGTCAAGGATGGATCTAGGAAGAAATATATATGTTCACAAAAAAACAAGACGATACGACAATTTTATGGAAAAAATCCAGGTGATATTATATCTAGATTTGTGGCTGTATCCCCGGTGGCATCTAACCAAAGTGAAGACTGTTTATATCTAAACTTGTTTGTTCCGGATCAAGGTATGTCTCAGATTTTTAGCAAACAGCAGAATTGTCCGTTTCTTACTTTAGTATTGCTGTAAGATACATGTTAACAAAAAACGAGCAGGAACATTATCCTGTATCTGATAATAGATTAAAGCTGACGTTGATGTCAGTTTGTTCTGACATTGTGTATATATCTGTCCCTGCATTGTTTATCGATGTATTGTGCGATGCATGGAATATTGCGTCGTGTTACAGATTGACAAAGAACAGAACTATGCTCTAGGTATTGTGACGTAAAGACATTGATACACTGATTTCTTCAATTCAAGGTGCGGTCTTGCTAAATAGTGATATATTAAGTAATGATAAATTCTCGAGTACAGATTGATTAAAATGCTTGATGCATTTAATTCCAAGTTTGAAGTAGCACGAAGTGACAATCATATTGTATTACACAATAATTAAAGTATAAAAATCACAGATGCCAAATATTAATCGCCATGAGGTTCAAGAGGCAATATACAAATCCGGTGAACATTGGGTATACACACACCTCTGAAAATCCAGAGGTGGGATCAGGTGTCATGAAGGCGTCAGCTTTCCTTGTTGACCCCCCCCCCCCCCCTCCCTGCCCCTCCCTCCCCTCACTACCCCCCCCCCCACCCCCCAGCCCGTACCCACCGCCCACCCCCGAGCACCCACTCACTCCCCCCCACCCCCACCCCCCCCCCCCAACCCCTCCTCCCCCGCACCTCCACCACCCCCCCCCCCCCACCACTCGTACCCCTCCCCTTCGCCCCCCCTCGTCCCCCCTCCACCCGACCACACCCCCCACACCCCCCAATCCCCTACAGCCCCCCGACGCGCCCCCTCCTCCCCCCCCCCCCCCTCCTCCTGCTCCCCCACCCCGTCCATCACCCACCCCCTTAAGCCCCTCACCCCCTACCACCTCCCCCCCCCCCCCCACCCCCCACCCCCCTTACCCCCAAGCCCGCCCCCACCCATTTCTCCCCCCATTACGCCCTTTCCCGCCCCCCCCCCCCCACCCCTACGAGCCCCCCCCCCCCACACCCACAGCCAACCCCCCCCACCCCCACTCCCCCCCCCACCCGTCCCCGCTCCCCCTTCCACCCACCACCCCCCACCCACCCCCCACCCCTGACCCACCCCCCCCACCCCGCCACTGCCCCCCCTCCACACCACCCTAACCCCCCCCCCCACACCTCCTCTGCCCCCCCCCATTTCCCCTCCACCCTGCCCCCCCCCCCCCCCACCCCCACCTACCCCCAACCCTCCCCCTCCCCCCCCCCCCCCCCCCCCCCCCCTCACCGTCCCAAACCCCCACACACCCACCCCCCTCACTTCCACAATTCCCCCCCACCCCCCCCGCCCCCCTCCACCCCCCCCCCCACGCCCTGCCGCTCCCCCCCCGCCCGCCCCCCACCCCTCTCCTCATCCCCCCACCCCCCCCCCGCCCCCCCTTCGCCCCCCTGTCCCTCCCCCCCCCACCCCCCCCCCCACCCCCCACCCCTACCCCCCACCCACCCATCGCCCCCCCCCCCCCCACCCCCCCTCCCCCCCCCCCCCCCCCCCCCCCCCCACCCCCCCCCCCCCCCTCCCCCCCCATCCCGACCCCACCCGCCACACCCACCCCCCACACTCCCCCCCACTCCCCAACCCCCCACCCTGCCGCACCCCCCCACCCCCCCACCCACCACCTCCCACCCCCCCCGCCCCCACCCCCCCCCCCCCCCTCCGCCCCACCCCGCCCACCTCCCACCCAACCACACCCTCACCCCACCAGCATTACCCCCCCCACCCCCTCCCCCCCCCCCCCCCCCCCCGCACCCCCTCCCCCCCCTCCTCCCACCCCCCCCCCACCTCACTCGCCCCCACTCATCCACCCCCACCCCCACCACACCCCCGCAATCACCCCACCACCCCGCCCCCCCCCCCACCCCTACGCTCCCCCCCCCCCCCGCCCCCCACCCCCACTCCGCGCCCCCACTCCGCCAGCCCCACGCCCCCCCCCCCACTCCCCCCCCCACCCCACAACCCTCCCCCCCCACCACCCCCCCCCCCCCCACCCCCCCCCACCACACCCCCTCACCCCCCCCCCCCGCGCCACTCCCCGCCACCCACCCCACCACCACCGCCCCACCCCCTCCGCCCATCACCACCCTTACTCCCCCCCCCCCCCCCCACACCCACCCCCACCCCCTACCTCCCCCCATCCCTCCCACCACACACGCCCCCCCCCCAACACGACAACCCGACCCCTCCCCCCCGCCCACGCCGCCCCCCCTCCACCTCACACCCTCCCCTCCTCCCCACCCCCCCCCCCCTCCCCCCCCCCCCCCCCCTCCCCTCCCCACCCTCCCCACGCCCTCTCCCCCATCCACCACCCACCAACCCCCACACCCCCCCGTCGCCACCTCTCCCACACCACACCCCATCCCCCCCCCCCCCCCGCCCCCCCCCCCCCCATACCTCCACCCACACCTACCCACCCCCCCCCCCCCACCCCCTCCACCCTCGCACCCCCCCCACCCGCCCCACCAACCCCACACCCCCCCCCCCGCCCCCACCCCCCGACCCACCCCACCACGCCACCCCCCACCCCCCCCCCCCCCACCCTCCCTCAACGCCACCTTCCACCCCCCCCGCCCCCCCACCCCACCCCCCCATAACCCCCCCCCAGCCCCCCACCCCATCCCCCCTCTCCCCCCGCCACCCCACCCCCCCGCCAGCCCCCCCCATCCCCCCACCCCCCAACCCGCCATCGCTGCCCCCCCCCCCCCACCCCACCCCAACCCCCCCCATTCCAGCCGCCCCCCCCCCCACCCACCCCCCCTACCTCCACCCCCCCCACCCCCCCCCCCAACCCACCCCCCCCCCCCACCCCCCGAGCCCCCATCCCCGCACCCCCGCCCCCCCCCCCATGCACCCGCCCCCAACCCTCCCCTCCCCCCTCCCTCCCCCCGCCGAGCCCCCCTCACCCCCCCCACCCCCCACGCACCACGCCCGCCCCCCCCCACGACCCCTCCCACCCCACCCCCCCCTACCCCTCCCCCCCCCCCCACCCCCCCCCGCCCCCCACACCCCCCCCCCCACCCGCCTCACCCCCCCCCCACCTCTATCCCTGCCATCCCCACCACCACCCCACCCCGTAGCCCCCCCACAAAACCCCCCCCGCATGTCGCCTCCCCCCCACCACCCCCCCCCTCACCCCCCCCCCGCCATCTCTGCCCCTCGCACCCCCCCCACACCCCCCCCCCAAGCACCTTCCCAAAGCACCCCCACCCACCCCACCCCCCGCCTCCCTCACCCCCCTCCCCCACCCTACCCACCCACCCACCACCCCCAACGCACCCCCCCCCCCCCCCCCCCCCCTCACTCTCCCCCTCCCCCCCATACCACACTGCCACCTCCCCCACCCCCACCCCCCCCAACCCAACCACCGCATCCCCCCCCCATCCCCCCCCACCCCCCCCCCCCCCGCTCCCACCACCCACCACCCCACCCCCACAACCCCCCTTCCCACCCCTCGCCCTCACCACCTCCCACCCCACCCACAACCCCATTCCCCCCCCACCCCCCCCCCCCCCCCACACCCCACCCCCCACCCCCATCCACCCCCCCACCCCGCACCCCCCCCCCCGCCCGCCCCCCCTCCCACCTCCACCACCCCTCCCACCTTAATAGTCCCCCCCCCCCCCCGCCCACCCCCCCACCCCCCCCCCCCCACCTCCCCCCCCCCCCCCCCCCACCCCCCCCCCGCCACCCCCCCCCCCGCATCCCCCCCCCCCCCCCCCCACCCACCCTCCCCCCTCACCCCCCCCCTCACCACCCCCGCCCCAGTCCGCACACCCCCAACCCCCTATTGGTGGGCCACCCCGGCAACCCCATCCCTCCGCCCTCACCCCGCCGTGCTCGCGACCCCCGACCCCCTACCCCCCCCCCCCCCCCACCCCCCCAACCTCCCCCCCCGCCTTCCCGCCTCCGCCCCCCCCCCCCCACCCCTAACCCCCACCCCGCCCCCCCCCTCCTTCCCCTCATCCACCTCCACCCCCCCCCCCACCCTTGTCCCCCCCCCAAACAACCCCTTCCTCCCCCCCCCCCCCCCCGCCCCTCCCCCCCCCCCCCCCCCCCCCCAACCCCACCCCCCCCCCTCCGCCACTCCCGACCAACCCCCCCGCCCCCTCTCCCCACCCCCCCCCCCTCTACCCACCCCCTCCCATCCCCCCGCACCCACCGCCCACCCCACCCCCCCCCTACCCCCCCCCCCCCCACCCTCACCCCCCCACCCACCCCCCCCCCCGCCCCCCCCCCCCCCCGCCCTCCCCCCCCCCACCCCCCCCTCCCCGCCCCCAACCCCCTTTTCCCCCCCACACCCTCCCCCACCCCCCCCACCCCGCCCCCCGCTCCAACCGCCCCTTCCACACCTCCACCTCAACCACCCCCTCGCCTACCTCCCTTCCCCCACCTCCGACCCACCACCCCCCCCACCCCCCTGCCGACCCCCCACCACCCCCCCCCCCCCCGCACACCCCCTACCCCCTCCCCGCCCCCCCCGCACACCCCTCACCCCTCCCCCCCCCATTCCCTCCCTCCCACTACCCCCCCCCCCTCACCGCCCCCCGTGCACCCCCCCTCCCACCCCCTCCCTACTCAACCCCCCTACCCCCCCCCACACCCACCCCGGAGCCCCCCCCCCCTCCCCCATCCCCCCCTCACCTCCCCACCCCCCCCCTCCCCCCCAACCCCCCCCCCCCACAACAGCCCCCCAACCCTTCCCTCACCGCCCAGTAGCTCGCCCACCCTAACCCCACCCCCCCAATTCATCCCCCCCCCCACCCCCCACCCCACCCCTCCCCACCACCATCCCCCCTCCCCCTCCCCCCCTCTTCTCCCAACCGTACCCCCTCTTCCCCCCCCCAACCCCTCCCCCCTGCCCCCACCCCCCCCCCCGCCCCGCCACCCTCTCTCTTCCCCCCCCCCCCCCCCCCCCACTCGCAGTCCCCCCCCCCCACTCCCGCCCTACCCCCCCTCACGATCATGCGTGTCCCCCTTCCAACACACACCCCACCCCCCACCCCCCCCCACCACCCCCCCACACACACACCTCCCGCGCACCCCCCCCCCCCGCGCGCTCCATCCGCCCCACAGCCCCCACCCCCCCAACCCTCCCCCCCCACCATACCCCCTCCCCCCCTCCACCCCTCTCTAGCCCCCCCCCCCCGCACCACCCCCCCCCCCACCCCCCAGCGCATCCCTCCTCACACCCCCCGCCCTCGCGTCACCCCCCCACTCCCCTCGCCAACCTCCCCCCCCTCACAACCACCTCTCCCGCTCCCCCCTCCCTCCCCTGCACCTACGCCCCCCGCCCTCCTCCCCCCGCCCCGCCCCCCCCCCCCATCCCCCTCCCACCCCTCCCTAATCCCCTCCCCACCCCCCTCCAGTCTCCCATACACACCTCCCCCAAATCCCCGGCCCCACCCCCCACCCTTACCAACCCCCCCGCCCACCCCCCCCCACCCCACCTGCCCCCACCCGCCCCCCCCCCCCCTCCCCACCATCGCACCGCCTTCCCCCCCCGGACCAGACCCCCCCCACCCCCCCACCCCAGCCCCATCCCCCCCCGCTCCACACCCCCCAGCCCCCCACCCACCGCATCCGCACATCCCACTCCCCCCCAACCCGCCTCCCCCACCCCCCCACCACCACCCCCCCCCCCCCCCCCCCACCATCCCCCCTTCCCCTCCCCCCCCCCCCCCCCCGTCCCCAGCCTTACCCCACCCAACCCCACACCCCCCCCCCCACTCCCCCAACACACTCACCAGACCCCCCCCACACCGCCCTCCCCCACTCGACCCCCGCCCCCGCCCCCATCCCACCTCCTCCCCGCCCTCCCACCACCCTCCCCCCCCCCACCACACCCCCGGCACTCCCCCCCGCCAACCTCCACCCACCCCGCCCTCCCCCCCCACTTCCGTCCCTTCCCCCCCCCCCCCACCGCCACCTTTTGCCGCCCCTGCCCCCCCCCACCCCCCCCCCTACTCCCCCCCCCCCCCGCCCCTCAATCCCCCCTTCCCTCCCACCCTCGCGCCCCCTCCCTCACCCTCTCCCCACCTAACATCCCACCCCCCCCCGGCACCCCCACCCCCCCCACCCCCCCCCCCCCGCCGACCCCCCCCCCCCCACCAACTCCCCCCCCCGCCCCCCCCCCCCCCCCCCCCATGCCCCCCCCCCACCCCCCAACCACCCCCCTCCCCCCCCCGCTCCCCCACCTCCCTGCTGCACAGCCCACTCCCTCTCCACCCCGCCCTCGGGCACCGCCGTCCCCCCAATCCCTCCCCCCGTCCCCCCCCTCACCCCACCCTCCTCCACCCCCCCCCCCCCCTCCCCCGCACCCACCCCCCCACCACTAAGTCACCCCCCCCCACCCCCGAGCCCCCCCACCCCCTCCCCCCCCCTCCCCCTCCCACCGCCCCACCCCCTCCCCCCCCCCCCCCCTGCCTACCCCCCCCCCCACCCTCCCCTCTAACCCCCGCCTCCACATCACCCCCCCCCCCCCCGCTACCACACCTACTCCCCCCCCCCCCCCCACCCCCCTGCCCTCCCGCCCCAATCCCCCCCCGGCCCTCGCTTCACCCCACCCCCCCCATCCGCGCCCCCCCCCCCCCCCCCGCCCTTGCTCCCCCCCCCCCCCAAACTCCCCTCCCCCAATGCTCCCCCCCACCCCCCCCCCCTCATACCGACCCCCACCACACCCCCCCCCCTCACCCCACCCCTCTCCACCGACCGACCTCCCTTCCCCCCACCACCACAATTCCCCACCCCACCACCCCCACCCAGCCCAACTTCTCCTTCCCCCCCCCGCTCCCCCTCCCCCCCCAACCCACCCCCCCCCCCCGCCTGAAACACCCAGCCCCCACCCCTCCTCCCCCCCCCGCCCCCCACCCCAACCCCCCCCCCCCCGTTCCACACTACCACCCCCCCCCCCCCCCCCCCTCCCCGCCCCCCCCCCCCTCCCCCCCCTCGCCCCCGCACCTCGCCCACCCCCTCCGCTCCGCCGCCACCCCCCCGCCCCCGCACATCTCCTCTACTCCCCCACCCCCCACCAAACAGCCCCCCCCCCCCCCCGCCCCCCACCCCCGTCCCCCTCCCCCCCCCGCCCCCCACCCCCCCCCCCACTACGAACCCCCCCATCCAACACCACCCCTCCCCCCCTCCACCCACCAACATCCCCCACCCCCCCCCATCCCCCACCACACCCCCCCTCCCACACCCCCCTCCCCCCCGCCCTCCAGCCCCCTCCCACCTCCCCCCCCCCTCCCCCCGCACCCACCGCTCCAGCGCCCACCACCCCCCCACCCACTGCCCCCGCCCCTCCCAGCCCCACCCCCTAAACCCTCTCGCCCCCACCCCCCACACCCCCCCCCCACCACACTACCCACCCCTCCCCCAACTCCCCCCAGCCCCCTCCCGGCCCCCCCCCCCCGTCCACCCCCCAACCTCCCCCCTCCCCCCCTCTCCGCCCCTCATGGACGCATCGACCCCCTCCGCCGACCGCACCACCACCGCCCCCTCCCGCTCCCCTCCCCCCGCCCCTTCGCCGCCCGACCCACCCATCTCCACCCCCTCTACCTCCCGCACACCCACCCCCTCCCCACCACAGCCCCTCCCCCCACCCACCGCCCTAACCCTCTTCGCAACCCCCCCCACCTTCCTACCCCCCCGCCTCCTCCAGTACCACCCCACCTCGCCCCGCCTCCCCCCCACCCCCCCCCCCCGACCGCCTTCTACCGCCCTCCCCCAACCACTCGCCCCCCCCCCCCCCCCCCCGCCCCCCAACCACCCCCCCCCCCTCCTCCCCAACACCCCCCCTGCCAACCTACTCCACACCCCCCTTCCTACCCCACTTCATCGCCCACCCGTCGTACCGCTCCCCCCCCCACCCCCCCCTCTCACCCCCCCCCCACTCCCCCCCCCCGCACACCCCCCTCCCCCCGCCCCACAGACCCGCCCCCCCCCCACCTCCCCGCCTCCCCCCTCCCCCCCCCCGCCCCCCCCACACAACCCACCCCCCCACCCCCACCCCCCCACTCCCACCCCCCCCACCCCCCCCCCACCCCTCTCCCATCCCCCCCATCCCCCCCCCCCACCGCCGCCCCCATCCCCTCGCCCCCCCCCCCCCCCCCCCCCCCACCCCCCTTACCCCCCCACGCGCCCCACCCCCACCCACCCTTACCCCCCCGCACCCCTCCCACCACCCTCCCCCTCCCCCCCCCCCACCCCCCCGGCCCCGCCCCGCTCCTACCCGCCCCCCCCCACCCCCCCCCCCCCCCTCCCGCCCACCCTCACTCCCCCCCCTACCCCCCCCCCAACCCTCCCCCCACCCCCCCCCCTCCCTCCACCACCTCCGCTCACCCCCCACCCCCACCACCCACCCCTACCCCGTACCTCCCCCCCCACCCCCCCACCTCCCCACCCTCCCTCCCGTCCCTCCCCCCCCCCTCCCCCCCCACCCCCCCCCCCACCCCCCTTCCAACCCGCGCGCCCCCCCCCCGCCACGCCACTCCGCCCCCCTTCCACTGCAACCCCCCCCCCACCCCCGGCGACCACCCACCCCCCTCCCCCCTACCACCCCCCCCCCACCGCCCCCCCCCCTACCACCCCCCCCCGCCCACCTCCCCCCCCCCCACCACCCCCCACGGCATCCTTCCCCCATTCCCCACACCCACCCCTCCACGCTCCCCCCCTCCCCACCCCCACCCGCCCTAACCCACCCCCCCCACCCCCCCCACCCGTCCCCATCACCCCCCTCGCTCCCCCTCTCCCCCCTCACCCCCTCCCCCCCACGCCCCCTCACCCCCACCCCGCACCTCACCCCCCGCCCCCCCCAACCACCCCGCAGCCCCCCCGCACCCCCCCCCACCTCACAAGCCCATCATCCCCCCCCCCACTCCCCCCCCCCCCACCCACCCACTCCCCCATCCACTACCCCCACCCCCGCCTCCCCCACCGCCACCCCCCCCCCACCCCCTTCCGATCCACAACCCCCACACACCCCCCCCCCCACACCCCCCCCCCACCCCCCTCACCCACCTCTCGCTAGCCCCCCCTCCCTCCCCCCCCCCCCCCCTCCACCCGCCTCCCCCCCGCCCCCCCCCCCAACCGCCACCACCCCACCTTACCCCTCACCCCCCCCTCATCCACCCACAGCCCCCCCCAACCCCGCACCACTCCCCCCACCCTTCCCCAACCATTACCCCAACCCCCCCCCCCCCCGATCCCCCCCCACCCAACCCCCTTCCCCCCCCCACCCACCCACCCCCTCGCGCCCCCCCCCCTCCCCCAACCCCCCCCACCCCAACGCACCTCTCCACCCCCACCCTCACCCGTCCACCCCCGCCCCCTCCACACCCCCCACCCTCCCCCCATCCCGCCCCCCCCCCCCCCCCCCCTGCCCTCCCCTCCCGCCCCGCGCCCCCCTCCTCACCCCCCCCTCCCAACCCCCCCCCCCGCTTCCCTATCCCCCCCCCACCCACCCCCATCCACCCGCTCCACCCCCCCCTGCCCCCCGCGCCCCCCCCTCCACGCCCGCCCCCACCTCCCCCCCACCCACCCCCCCACCCCTACCCCACCCGGTCTACACACCCCCCCCCACCCCCAACCCCCCTCCCCCCCCGGCCCCCCACCCCCCCCACCCCCCCCTCCACCCGCCACCCCCCCCCCCACCCCCACCCACGCCTCCCCCCCCCCCCCCACCCCCCTAACCCCCACCCCCGCCCCACTATCCCCCACCCCCACCCCCCAACCACCTCTTCCCCCCCACCGCCCCAGGACCCCAACCCACCCCCCCCCCTCTCCCCCCCGCTCACCCCCTTCCGCCTCCCCCCACCCCCCCCCCCCCCCCCGCCCCCCGACTCCCACACCCACCCACTCCTCACCCCCCCTACCCCCAACCCATCACCCCCCAACCCCCCCCCAACACCCCCCCCCCCCTCTCACCCCCTCTCCCCACCCCTGCCCCATCCACCTCCACCCCCTCCCCCAAGACCCCCACGCCGCGACCCATCATCCCAACACTCTACCCTCGATTCAACCCAATCAATGTCAGCCCAAACCAACCCCTAAAGCCTGGACGTCCCATCCTAGCCCCACCACATTACAACACCCCCAAAAACCGTCACCCCCACCCCGAAGCCAAAAAAACAACGCCCATCTGAACCCGTCGGCCCAAACCCCAACCTTATAACCAAGTGGACACCACACCACCTCTAAAAAAACCCTCTGAGGTAACCATAGGTCAAGAACGTCTACCGACTAACCCAGAATCCCCGGTCACACCCGCCTCATGTCCTCACTCAAATTCGATTAATAAGCGATTTATGAACCCTTGTCACAATCGCTAAAGAAAATACATCAAACACTATCGAACAAGTTATTCTACATATCACAATGGAACATCGTAATTGCAAACACAGTAATATTACCGACCGTAAAATTTGCGAAATGTTGACATTAGACGATATTTCTTATATCCATGTAACAACGAATTAACAATAAGTAATTTACCAATGTATATTAAATATGTTTAAATGTTGAACGCGCCCTGACATATCGGGTGGTGATATATAAAGTACAATGTTGTAAGTGAACGTAAGCCATATCCTTTTGAAATTGATAACAAAAACAACGATATGGACAAGTTGTCCATTCTGATATTCACTTCTAGTCTGTATTGATAAATAATATAAGTGTTTGAAAATGAAGATTAACCCCTGTTGTTAAGTTAATAATAGTGGCTTGTAATTAAGAATAATCAATGCAGTTAAAAATGATTATTTACTATCATAGTTGACAATATTGATATACAGCTTTCAACGATGACAACTCTTGACGATGGCAATGATGACAGATGTTTTTAGTTTGCAATTAAATGTTATTCTTATAGCTGGCATACATAAAAGCCTGCTGTACCTTGCACTAGGTAAATTGTCTTGCACTTGGCGATAATAATCTAGTATATTTATGGTCGGCATTGTTAAGTTCATGCATATATAGATACCAAAATAGTTTACATTTCGTTTGTCTGTATGAGTTCCATCAGAAGTCTTTCATAAATATTGTAGATGCAACTATTTGGAATATATAAAGCATTTAATACTTACGTAGAACAAATCGTCATTATCATATGCATTATTTTATCCATTTAGTTATGAAACAACAAAATATATTTTAAACTGTTAAATACGAAGCATTAAGACAAATAGATAGAGGTGTAAAAATAATGAAGATTTCAACATACTTTTAAAGTTTTTTTCATTTCAGGAACACCGCCATTATGTTTGTAAGAGGTCACGTAATATTAAGTGGGTGGGTTACCTTTACGTGATGTACAATTTCACACCCTAGGAATGACGTGGACTTTGTCTCCAGACGTTTTTTATGTACTTGTACGCAAACTACCTCTTTTGAAGTAAGGAAATCATAGATAGGAGGATATATCTTTATTCTGTAAGATGAGGAGTAGATTTGCATATTTTAGGATATCAATCGACATTCCACTTGATAGTTTATTTTCTTTCAAGCATAAGTGTACATCCAACATGCGTGTTCACTTCGGGTTTTGTTACGACCGAATTAAGACAGATCTATTGTCCGAGTCATATAAGATGGCGGGGCGGGGTAACAATTTGATTATCATGTGGATGATTCTACTACTTTTCGGTTATGACAAGTTGCACAGGAAATAGGTTTTATTCCTCAATGGATACGCTCTTATTTATGGTGACAAACAGGATCGATCACTCTGGTCAATGTTATTTAATGTTATGCTTTATTACCTCAATTTTAAACTCGTCCAGGACAAGAAAGGGTTCACAAGACTCCACACCGACAGGTGTATATGTATCACTAAGATAACTGAAACAAATCTATTGAAGTAGTTATGATTCGAAATCACACATGTTATTCAGAAATTTTGAAACTGTTAAAACCGATATCACAAAAAATGAAGTTAAATTTCATTAATTTATATTAGCTATTAGTTTAAGCAGCGATCGTTGGTCTGAAACATATCCAATCGACGTTGAAAATATGAAACGGCAAATTGACTTTTTAACGTATAATAATTTTAGGCGATATATAAAGAATGCACCAGAGAGTTCGGGTAAATATTCCGCGCTACGATGCTCATAATTCAATTTGTTTACTATTTTTACTTTTACAAAATAGTATGTTTGGGGTTTTTCAAACAGAAATTTGTTCCAGTCATTTTTTTTTTTGTCGTATTTGATTAATAGAAGAACTTGGGTTTAATACGAATTCTGGAAATCCTACATACACACGTAGCTCACTTTTTTCAAAATCACGTGTCCGTATTACACTCATTTGATATACCTACAACGGAGACCGATTTCGAGACATTTATACTGATACCTAAACTTCATAAAAACCCATATAAGCAAAGTACATAGCAGGATCCAGCAAATGTTCTACCAAAACCTTTATCTTTACTCCTTACCAAGATATTGACAGCTCTTAAGGAGAAACTTTACTGTACAGTTTGTGTAAATCAGATGTGGATACTTAAAAATTCTAAACAGCTTTTAGAAAATTTGAAGGGCACACAATTTTTCTCGAATTCACAGTATCAAAAATGATTTCTCACTCTTTCACTACTATCCACATAAAAAATTAAAAGAAAGACTTTTTAGCATCATAGACAACTGCTTTTTCACTAAAGGTGGTACCCGAAAATTTAAATATCTAGTGATTGGCTATCAGGATACTTATTTCGTCAAACACCACTCTGATTCTACACATAAGTATACTGAAGTTGATATAAAAAACATGCTGGTGGTCTTTCAACAAACTGTCGGCATTCCTATGGGAACCAATTGTGCTCCTTTATTGGCCGACCTGTTCCTTTATTCATACGGCTGAATCAAAAGAAGAAAAAGTTAGCGGTGTCCTTTAATTTGACATTTAGATATATCGACGACGTTTTGTCAATTAATAATGACAATTTTCATACATATGTCAATGCGATATATCCCAGCGAACTAGAAATTAAAGATACAACAGAATCAAGTACACACGCTTCATACTTAGACATTTTACTTAATATAAACACAGACGGGAAATTAGCAACTAAGCTATACGATAAACGCGACGATTTCGGCTTTCCCATCGTAAATTTTCCACATTTAAGTAGTAATATCCCTCAGTCACCTGCATATGGAGTTTATATTTCACAAATGATCCGATATGCCAGGGCGTGCACAACATATGAAGATTTCATATACAGAGGTAAACTACTCACTGACAAATTATTGACACAGGGATATCGAAAACCGCGTTTAATGTCAACGTTCCGCAAATTTTATGGTCGGTATAATAGTCTTGTTTGCGACTACTCTGTTTCACTAAGTGAAATGTTGAGTTGCCTTTTCGTTGGCGGTTGTTGAGACGTCTGTACCAATTGTGACGAGGATACACTCCTCACGTGTTTCATTGGACTTGACTGTGGACTCACGGCGGGTGTGACCGGTCGACAGGGGATGCTTACTCCTCCATAGCACCTGATCCCACCTCTTGGTTTCCAGAGGTCCGTGTTTGTCCATTTTTACCGGATTTGTATCTATGTCCTGGACATCCTATTGATTTATACTTTGGTATCTGAGATTTTTATATTAAAATGAATGGTAATTTTGGACATTAAAGCATCAAATCAGGAGATGTCTATTGACCTACAGGCCACTGAAGGTAACTGTTTCTATACCAGGTCCGCTTTATTCCCTCGGTTGATAGACAGACAGGTGACCTACAGAATATACATATCCAAGCCACATGTATCGATACGGTGATTGACAGTCAAGTAACTGTCAAATTAATTTACGTGTACAGGTATGGGTGGTTCTCAAATCTTCCCTTGTAAAAGTTTTCTTCCACATATAGTTGTTGGAATAATATTCGTTATTTTTCGCGTTAACGTGATGGCTTGAACAGAACTACAAATACTAACAAATCATGAAAAATACTAAAAACTTAAAGTCCAAGATTTTCCCGCATAAGTCTTACATAATATATATACAGAACTCACATAACGTCTGAGACGATATATCTTTTTGTCGCCCCTTGGATCAATTTATATATTTGTAAAGATGGTGAAAGTCTTGTTAAACATTCATGTCATATTGTCGTTGGTATGCGTGTCTCAGAATGTTTCATAAAAACATAATAAAATTGATTCAGGAAATAATCAAATTTAGAATTTGCACATTCATTTCAATTTAAAAAAAATAATTTTGAAAATACTTCTATATAGTTTTGTAAGAGCCTTTGATATCCAACAGTTATGCCATAAAATGTTTAGTTCTCAGTTTAGAAATAAACATTCCTGTTAAATTCTATAACAGCTTTTTGTCTAAAAATAGTATTGTGTTTATTTGTTCGTGTTTTACATCCCGTCAATAATTTTTCATTTATCTTAAAATATCACCAGCTTTAAGTGAAGTGCCACATTTGACCTGTGCTATGGACAGACACCAATGCAGTGAGGGTTCTCATCCGAAAGATCCGTTACATTTAATTCGTATGCCGAGGGTTTAGTGACTACCTTTTTTGAAAAGTCATTGTTAATGCCTACTACCGGGACTCGAGCCCGGTACCTTATTCTTGCGAGTCGAATGCTCTGTGACTAGACCACTGCAAGCGCTAAGTATGGTGTAAACTATATCATTTATGATATCTTAACAAAATATTGCAGCTGAGTCCGATACTATCAACACCTTAACGTACATAGCATTTGATTTGTTCAATATTTAACATGTGTGTATATGTATACGGGACATCCTGAAGATTTATACTTTGGTTTCTGAATTTTTTGTATTTTCGGGAATCCTTTTTCTTTCGCAATATGAAACATGCTCCAAAATAACGAGAAATTGGATGATTTGTATTTCATTTAAAAATAATGATATTATTAAACATGAAAAGTACACAGAGAAAAATATTGTAGAATTTTGTAAACAATTTGGAACAGAAAATTACTGAAAAAACCGTGTAGAAACCATAATTGCAGTATGTTATTATTATTTTGTCGAAATACAAAATCCGTTTCATCAAATATCAACCATGTCAACAAAAATTCCTCCAAAACCACTACAGCAAAAACGGAAATAATATATATATATATATATATATATATATATATATATATATATATATATATATATATATATATATATATATATATATATATTAACTTTTGACACAACACATGTGAAAAACAAAATCGCAGTGTTTTTCAAAACAACATTTTGTTTTCGAGATAAAAGGAATGTTTCATTAGATATCAATCAGGACCAATTAAAACACACACTCACACTGTATTCGACAGTGACTTAAAAGGGCTGAGTATAACATCTCTGTAACTTACAAGAAATACTCGAGTGTCATAACTAAACAGTCATTATATTCACGTATTTGACGAGTAACGATTTGCTCCGAGTGTGGACTATTGAAGATCTCTTTCAAAGAAATCAGCATTCCCCATATCTGTTTGTGTCACGGAAGAAATACAATTGGCCGCCATATCAGTTTGAATTTAAGCTGTTTACCATGCATGCCATCTGAAATTATTGAATAAGATTTAATTCCGTTATACAACATCGATAGTGTTTTTAAATATCCCAAAAGAAAAGCAGATTATTTTACTAAGACTAGGTCCACATGGATAAACTATCATTCAAAAACTATTTATGAAATAAACCCTTGTAAGAGAGATAGAGGTAAAACGATCATTTTAAGATTTTCAAAGCAATTTCACAAACGCAAAAATAAACACACACAGTAATAAGGACAAATTTTGAGGGTTAAATCTGATATAAACGTAGCAAATACGGAATACCGTTAATGACATTAGATAGAATAAGAAATATTGATTATAAATTGAAAAATCTTTTAGAGTGGTTACTCTTAGACGGATTTCGGCTATTCTTCTAGATTTATTATTTGTCATTGTATGATACCACTTTCTCTTTAGAAAATACACATACATTTTGAATTGGAGCTCAACTGATGAAGTCTAATTGACAGAAACGATTGAGCATTATAACTTTGGTATAATGTTTATTATATTAATAATATGTGGTATGGTTTGAGCTTTCATACTGTATAGTTGTTTAATTTACGGTGGAACAAATTCGCGTTTTTCTGAAAGGAACTTATTCCCTGGTATTAAATTTCTTTCTGATACTTCATAAGTGTAAGGTATTATATTCACGGTTATTTAACTTCCCGACGTTTTATTTGACAGCAAAAATAACGAAATTAAATCCCCGAAACGAAAAGTAATTATACAGAATAAGGAGTAAAATTCTCCGTACATGTGATATTTTACTAAAATTGTACGGTAAAACTGAACCATAAGAGATTGGTCGATTATTAATTAGACCAAATAATACTTTTTACTTCTTAACCCTTTACACCCTATTTCTCAAAATAGAAAATAGAATACCATCTAGATACTGAGAATTGGAAGGGTTACACACAAGCAAATGGAGTGCATGTATAGACTGATGCTAAAATTGTCTAACTTTCTTTTGTCTGTACGGTTGCCCTCTGAAGACTTTCATAAGAAGTGCAGATACAAATATCGCCAATATATAACACAATTAATACTTCCGTAGAAAGAATCCTCAATTTCATATGTATCGATGTTAAGTATCAAGTTATGAAACATCAAACTATACACAGGATTTATATAATTCAAATCCATTTGAACACGACTACTTAAATTTCAGGAGTCAACGTCCTCTGCTGGCATGCCACACCCGTCGCAAATGTTCAATGGAAACCTTTCTAGTACGATGAAAGCGTCATGTACATTCACCGATTTTCTCATTTTTTTTACTTTAGCAATGCCGTCAATGATATTTAAAGTCCTTCTACAGATGGTCGCAGGGTACATTTTTGCATTTTCGCGTAAACTTGATGAGTTGAAGGTAACTACAAATACTTAGAAATGAATAAACCTAAACACCTATAATCCAGTATTTTATACAGTTTATATAAGGAAGTCATAAAGTCTCCGAGACGATATAGATATCCCGTCAGTTTTAATAATGAAGCTATTTCTAAGATAACGTGATGGAGAATGCAAAAATCTTGATGACTATATTATTGTTAAAAATTGGTGAAAGAGCCGTGTTAAAGATTAACGCCATATTGTCATTTGTATATCTGTGTCGGAATATCAAATGGACAATCACATTTTATCAGTCTAAAATGTTTTCTAACAAAATATTTTTAAGAAAAAAAAATTCTATATAATTTGTCGAGGGGCATTGTTACCCATGTGTATGCCAATGGGAACTAAGAACTCATCAATTTATTTTATCTACAACAAATGGGTACACATGGCACGCCTTTACTATTTTTATTAATACAAAGTTAACTCATGGATCGCCAATGTCCGTTTGAGGTTTTTGCTATAATGTTCCAAATTGAATATCCTGAATTGTAATCACTGCCAGACACAGCAATTAAGATTCCCAGTAATAAAGACAGCAGGCAATATTTCTTCTCGACGAATGAATGAATGAATAATTGACTTCTTTTCTTTTATCCATTTTTGCGAAATGATGAAAGGCTGTCGTCCTAATGACATTACAATCCCTGAGATAATAATTCATGGACATTCGTGAATGTGTCGTAAACTAGCAATGGCTGTACTTAATTCAGTATAACTATGATGAACACACACCAGGAAGAGAAAAAGACTAGAAACAATTGGTATTTTAGAAATGTCTTCTAATATCATATGATTCATGTATCAAAATGAGATCACAGGGCACTGCGCACTTGTTTACATTTAGATTGACTATAAATATATGCGCCTTATTGTATCTAAAGAGAAATGGAATCGTTAGAGGAGCAGTAGATGTATACTGTCAATAACATCCTCCAGTCCTCTCAAACTTAATTGAGTAGTACGCACTGATGAAATATGATAAAAGTTTGATATTTTCAAAATCTCATCCAAGCCTCGGCAAATATACAAAAGTATTGGATATATTATCGATTCACAACTATTATTATTATGCGATCAATTCTGGAAGTGTTGAATATAGGTGAGACAATAAGTTTTATCTTTATTCAGATAAAAGTGATTCTTAACATGGAATAGCTCAAATAACTCGAAACGACATTGACAGGATCCTTCGTGGAAGAGTGGTTAGAGCATCACACTTTGCATAATGATATTTTACCCTCAATTAAGCGCAAAATCGAAGCCCCGTTGGAACGTATGCCGATTCGGAGTGAAAGTCTGCCTGCTTACTTGCGAAAGGCCGGTGGTTTCTTCCATGTACAATGTAAGTTGTAACCGGGACCTCGGTGTGGTTACCTACCTTATTTGTAATTACTATGTTTCGCTTAATGGGACGGTCGTTGCCTGTTTGGTAGTTGTTGTTTGGTCGGAAGTGCCTGTTATAACGTAATAAACATGTAAATATGTGATGTAACAAAGTTATAATTACTGAAATGATATCACCAAAAGAGAGATATGGCGTTACGTTTCAATTTTGGTTTCTAGGTATTTTGTGATAACGCATCAGCTAGTCATGACATTTGTTTGAACATTAAGATAGACCTATATCAACGGTGCATTGTCAATTAACAATGGCAAATAACCGTATGAATGTGATATATCCTAGTGAACAGAATTTATTGATAAATACAAAACTCACGGATACCAAAGTATTAATCGAAAGAAGAAACATTAAACAATATTTATATCAACTGAAAATGGAACCCCACACGGGCCTCTGAAAATCCAGAAGTGGCATCGGGTGCCATAGGAGAGTAAGCAACCCGGTTTGAGCCCACACATAAATTGAAATGAACTGTTTGGGGAATTAAACCTCGTTATAGTTGGTAAAGACGATGCATCAACTACATACATGTATTTCCAAACAGGCAACTTAATGAAACATGATTATGTGCTTCATACATGGAATTGATTTTGTTTCCATAACATCGTTTCACTATAAGAAATGTTTTAATTACTATAAATACTATAAATATTGTGACCAGTTGTCAACTTTTGTAATGATTGAGATTTGGTAGTAAAATGATATCTTATACTTGGTGTAATTATTATCGTTTTACATGTAATGGCATATTCTTTTGTTATAGTATGGACATTGAAACACATATCATAAAGAATAATTCCCT
Organism: Atrina japonica; assembly: GCA_030159075.1. Classification (NCBI taxonomy): domain Eukaryota; kingdom Metazoa; phylum Mollusca; class Bivalvia; order Pterioida; family Pinnidae; genus Atrina; species Atrina japonica. The sequence goes on along the minus strand of BROG01000409.1, from coordinate 500,632 downwards.
TTTGAATAAGAAAACAACTATCTTAATTCAAACATATGTTTTATTCAGGAAATACAATGCCAACATTCTCTAACAATATGTTGTTTTATTTGTTTTCACCTGTCAGTAGACGCATTTCCATCACCTGTTTTAGCCTCCATTCGGAAACAATGTAATTGACATCGAAGTAAACAATAACAAGATTAGGTTGAGGTTAAAATAATCAAAAACAATTCACTATGTTGAGCGCTTTTCTCTGTTCTGATTGTGTTGAGTTCAATATGTTTTTCGTGACTAAATAAACCACGTCAATGTTTATTCTGAATACACGAGCGTCTGTTCATTTGCATATGTTTTAAACTATGCCATTTTAGTTTGTATGCATATCTACACGATATTTCAATTACCCTACAAAAGTCAACATTACCGAGAGGGTCTTACGTGATTAACTAATGCATCTGTTGATTATGTCATACATTGCTAAAATATGTTATCTCGAAAACATTTGAATAAGTCTGTGAATCAAACATTTAAATTAATCATGAGCAATATATATTACAAATAACCTTCAAATGTATACAATTTGCCAGTGATGTATAATAATTAGTCATTTGCAAGAATGCAAATTAGGGTATGTGAACGCAAGTGAGATGTTATGTGCCATTAGAAATATCAATATTATAAATTCGATAGTTTGATATTTGATTAAAAAAGCATACTAGAAATTCCTGTATTTGGTGACACCATAGTTATATACAAAGTTATTCTCAGTGGACAATAGCCGAGTACAATGTGCCCGAATGGTTAGGGCACGCATTATCAATCACAATATCTGTATTCTCTAATAATCTAGATCAAGCCTGTCCGGAACCTAATCTGATAATGCAGGCGTGTGGCAAAGACATTTTTAGAGTTGTTCCATGTCGGTTGGGTTTGTCGGAATAATTTGTACTCAAATCACGTGACATCTGCAGAACGTTAGGTAATGCTACTTCCCGTTTCGTAATATTTAAATAGACGATATTCAGTGATATCGGGTTTGAGTTCATCTGTGAGGAATTAAGTTTATATATAGATTACAAGTGTCATCACATTACTGTAGGCTACATACTTTTCAAATATGTCACATTTCAATACATGATATTCAGGTCATATTTACGATAAACCACTTAAACGGGAGTGATAATGATGCTGTCCTATCTTTTCTTGAAACCGCATACTATTATAACGAATCGTAATGGAACTCGAAAAGGTCGATTTACCTGCAAAAGAACTATGGTCTTTCCCATGGTATATTGTAATCGTGTTTTTCATTCACCATTAACATATGGTCGCAAAAGTACAACTGAAATTGAAAATTGTCAATTGTGAAGGCAAACACCAATAAATAACTGTTATATTATCTATGAAAATTATTTATCTAATTCGGTTTAAATTACTTTCATACTTTTGTCCGTTTGTGTTTATTTTGTTATAATCATAATGTTCTTCTTGTGTGGTACTTGAAAAAAAAACAGTTTTATTAAGTGGGATAATAGACCACCCATTGTTTTCTGATTAATATCTATGAATGTCTATCTCGTCGTTCATTGATTTTGTACTTGATAATTTACAAATATCACCGTTTTGTAAACTGATAAAATTACCCTGGGGGAAATCTGCTCTTATGGAATCCATTGCAGGCTGGAGTATACACAATTTGTGTTTAATGAATTGAATTCCACCACCAGCATCAGTAAATTAATGAGAATTGAAAATATATTGTTGCAATAATTTAGTGTCATATCCTTGAAACTCTTATCATATATTGACTTCCATTAGGGAAATATATCATTTATTTCTACATTTAGTGATTTACTAAAACTGTCACGGGATGATTGTATCTATTTTCCCTTTGTTTATGAAGGAAAATCATATTAACAATTCTATGGTAACATTTTACTGTATTTATAGAATAAATATTTAATACCTTCTATATGAACTACTTAACAAAATATTCGACACGGACGAACGGTTAAAAGCAACATAAAGGAATTATAGGCATTCAATCTATATTTGACATTTACGTAGGCTTAATTGACATAGCGATCATGTCTGCAATAGCCTGTGTACTAAGGCAATGTGAACATATGTACAGCAGATACTAAAAGTTTATAATAAGTATTAAGGATCTATAGGTCTACAAAGATAAATTGGGACATGTTTACAAACACAAAGAGTTCAAAATTAAATCAAAACAGGGGTGACAGCCTGCTTTTCGGCACAGAAATAAGAGAGCTACAGTTATGCATGGAATACGTGCAAGTCCGAATATTTTTATCTCTTCACCTCATTTTGAGAAAAAAGACTTGTTAGATTTTTTACTGGTTTTACTTTTCGACAGATCCAGGATGTGCCATATTTTCTTGTTATACCTGATACTGAGGAAGAACATAAAAAAATGAGGTGGGATTTCTACAGCACGTCCTCTGTGTCATAATATTTTCCCACTGTGGCACAATATATTCGACGTAATTAAAGTAAGGTTTTACGACATGACATGAAATATTGATCGTCGTAGATCTACGTCTGGCGGTGAGACAAAGATAAAACAGAGGTTACGATCGCTATGTATGAAATTTAATTTAGATACTGCATGCGCTTCTATTTCGTATCTTTTTTTTCAAGCAAAAGGAACTGCTAGTTTCACTCTGGATGAGTGACATTAATCAAATTTAATAGTTTGTTACTGCTTTTTCGCCAAGCGCTTGGCTGCGAAAATAAACGTCACAGGATTTAGTCATATTTAGTATGGCGGTAGGCGTTCCTTCACTGTAGCAAACGAATAAATGGTTCGCAATTAACTTCTAACCATTGAAATTTCTCATCGGAACGTCAAAAACCTGGTCATTATGTGTCTGATGTCATTGATTAAAATTTGATAGTCGCTAGCAAATGAAGATATATTGTCCAAAAACTTTGCTTTGAATGTTTAACTAATTTAGTTTAGATTCTTTACCATGTCAATTATACAGTTTTTAGGTAAAATATATCAAATCTATCTCGACGGCAATCTTTGACCCGGCCATTAGTTTCCCATTGAGCAACCATAAGCAACTACCAGCTTTATTGTGAGACATTTATATTTGATAGAACGAGAAAGAATTGGTTTCGAAATAATTACGTACAATCTAACCTGCATTAAGCAGTACAGAGGTGTCCTCTTGACTGAAGGTCTAAAGTTGTCAAAGTGTGCATATATTATTCTCCCATATTCACAGAGTTATCCTTTTAACTAGAGCAACATGATCAGCCTGTCATCCAAAAGGGTGGATGACAATCTATACGCGTTATGAAGTCACAATCAATTTATAACGTAGAACTTCCATGGCTTCCAGAATTCAGTACATATTTATGTCAAACATGACTCAGAGAGAGAGAGAGAGAGAGAGAGAGAGAGAGAGAGAGAGAGAGAGAGAGAGAGAGAGAGAGAGAGAGAGAGAGAGAGAGAGAGAGAGAGAGAGAGAGAGAGAGAGAGAGAGAGAGAGAGAGAGAGAGAGAGAGAGAGAGAGAGAATCGTAAATCTATATAGACATATATTTAAGAAATGGGTGAAATTTAATCAACCACTACCTTGAGGGTATGACAAAGGAATCTGATTCCTCGGGGTAAGATTCTTAGATGACAAAAAACCTCGGGTTTTCATACATATGTCAATGCGATATATCCCAGCGAACTAGAAATTGTGAGCTGCCTTTTCGTTGGTGGTCGTTGAGACGTCTGTACCAATTGTGACGAGGATTCGTTCCTCATGTATTTCATTTGGACTTGACTAGGGACTCACGGTCGACAGGGGATACTTACTCCTCCTTGGCACCTGATCCCACCTCTTGGTTTCCAGAGGTCCGTGTTTGTCCATTTTTGCCGGATTTGTATCTGTGTCCAGGATATCCAAAAGATTTATACTTTGGTATCTGAGATGTTTTATATTGTCATACCCTCAAGGTAAAGTTAGAGTCTAATAATCTTCAGATACCTATGAGTCATTTATGTGATAGATATATGTATATATGTCAATATCTATTTTACTGAAGAATATTTGAATATTTTCAAAATATTTTTTACATGTTAATCCTAAGCAACGTGCGCATTGGAATTTGAACGACCCTTTATTTGGGTGTACATCGTACCATTGCATAGTGACCATTAATCGTTCTGTGAAACCCGCTGCTTATTTGGCTTTAATCGTTAAAGGAAAAAGTGTGATTGAAATTAAAACTGATCGCTTAAACGAGGTGACTGCTTACAAAAGGCGACCATGTGTAACAAGTGCAGAGTAGTGCTGAAACGTACGGATATCATAAATCAGTATTCCAATATATTTAACTGCTGTGTGCTCCGGCAATTTTGGAAATATTTTATTTTTGTAAATATATCGTAAAAATGTTGACGTATGAGAACATTATCCATACAGTCATTAAATATAACCAGGGTCATAATGGGGTGTTTGGCAGGATTTTCAATCCAGTGTCTATGTTGACTTACGAATGATGAGATGTATATTCACCCCGATAAAAATGATATCCAGTTCCAATGAAATCAACAATAACAATAATAGGCGCTAATCGAAGTCATAACATCATAAAAGGTTTAACTAGGATCTGTAGTACTGGAGGGTATCTTCCTTATTTGAATACATAATTGATTATGGCTATGATTTTCTTTAGCTTATTAAATTGCAACTGTATTGATGATTTTATGGTGTCTTTTATGTAAACTTCAAAAACCTCTCTGTGGGTTTGCTGGACAAACAGTTGTAGTAAAAAGTCGTATCGATATCGTATTCGTCTTTTTCTACATATAATTTTTTTATTTACAATATAACCCTTGATTTTTCTCATAACTTGGATATAAATCGATATATGCCAATTTCTGTTAATGTAAAACTCCCAGGTAAGTATTCCTAATTTGGACGCCAAAGAATTCATACTGGAGTCAAAAATCGTAAAATTGCGCGTGCTAAAATGAAATGTTGACCTTAGTATATATAAAAATTTCAGATACCAAAGAATAAATCAATAGAATGTCCAGGATATAAATACAAATCCGGTAAAATGGACAAACACGGACCTCTGGAAACCAAGAGGTGGGATCAGGTGCCATGGAGGAGTAAGCACCCCCTGTCAACCGGTCACAACCGCCGTGAGTCCACAGTCAAGTCCAATGAAACACGTGAGGAGTGTATCCTCGTCACAATTGGTACAGACGTTTCAACAACCGCCAACGATAAGGCAACTCAACATTTCACTTAGTGAAACAGAGTAGTCGCAAACAAGACTATTATACCGACCATAAAATTTGTAGAACGTTGACATTAAACGCAGTTTTCGATATCCCTGTGTCAATAATTTGTCAGATAGTAGTTTACCTCTGTATATGAAATTTTCATATGTTGTGCACGCCCTGGCATATCGGATCATTTGTGAAATATAAACTCCATATGCAGGTAATTGAGGGATATTACTACTTAAATGTGGAAAATTTACGATAGGAAAGCCGAAATCGTCGCGTTTATTGTATAGCTTAGTTGCTAATTTCCCGTCTGTGTTTATATTAAGTAAAATGTCTAAGTATGAAGCGTGTGTGCTTTATTCTATTGTATCTTTAATTTCTACTTCGCTGGGATATATCGCATTGACATATGTATGAAAACTGTCATTACTAATTGACAAAACGTCGTCGATATATCTAAATGTCAAATTAAAGGACACCGCTAACTTTTTTTTCTTTTGATTCAGCAGTTTCTGAATGAAGTCTGCTTCGTATGAATAAAGGAACAGGTCGGCCAATAAAGGAGCACAATTGGTTCCCATGCCGACAGTTTGTTGAAAGACCACGTCTCCGAACATTACAAATATATTGTCTATTAGAAATTCCAGCATGTTTTTATATCAACTTCAGTATATTTATGTGTAGAATCAGAGTGGTGTTTGACGAAATAAGTATCCTGATAGCCAAACACTAGATATTTAAATTTTCGGGTACCACCTTTAGTGAAAAAGCAGTTGTCTATGATGCTGAAAAGTCTTTCTTTTAATTTTTTATGTGGAATAGTAGTGTAAAGAGTAGAGAAGTCATCAGTTTTGATACTGTGAATTCGAGAAAAATTGTGTGCCTGGTGTGTATCTGGTACTTTGTGTAAAAGTATTTTTAAGGGTAAATACTTTCGTGCACGATGTATCCTCTCAGTAATGGCAGTATAACGTTACATCGCGTAATGTACTGGAACAAAATATGTAACAGAGTATATGAATTGTGATTTTTATACTCCCCGTTCGCCTTTCATTCGTGAATCTTCGAACATTCGTTTGAGCTTGTAGTGCAAAGCAATCGCAGTAATTATTTTTCTTTCATGTAATATCAACAGATCCCGCTTTATCCAACTCTAATATAAAACATCGCATCTTTCTTCATTATTTATTAAATATAATGTCATATGCCAGAAATGGTTTAATAACATCTTTGAACCGTTGTATAATTTAGTTTATATATCATTTGATTATCATGATGAGTGCAAACATAGAGACGTGTATTGCTCGTGAGTTTTTTAATCTATTTTGAAAGTGTCTTTATCAAAAATAAAACGTTATCATATAATTATAACTTACATCACAAGAGATGTGATTTAATGAATAAAGCGCCCATTCAAACGTCTGCTCAAATCACAATTATAAAGGCAAATGTGAATCTTATGTCAAGATTGATTTCTACCATTTTATATAATCATCCCAAACCTTTTGATTGCACGGAGCTACAAATGTTTAATATCTATCTGTGATTTGTACTTCAAACAGCGAGTAAACGTTTTCGCATCTCTCTTTAACTGGAAAATTTCCAAACCGTATCTTCCTATTGAATTATGATGCTATGCTTTCCAATTATGTGATGGCACAGTATTGTTGATATGTATTGTTATTATGTGCGCTATCTCCTAATTGACAAATGTTTCCGTTTAAAGGTTTGGAGTGACTATTAGAGTTTATGTAATAGTTTATTCGTGAACACAAAAATCTTTGCAAGTAAATATATATACAGAAAAATTGCAACAAGATTAATGACCCACTGTTGCAATATCCATACTTTCAAAATAAATAATTTTTATAACAACCTTTGCGTTTGTTACATCAAAGGTTATTTTGACTTTAGATAAATGCTATATAGTATTTTAATCATCTAGTTATAAGAGATATTATTTTTTAAAAAAAAATAACCAGCTTTGTGTATATGTTTTATGTAGAAATGTTTAATTATCTCATTTCCGATATTTTAACCAGCCACTTCCTATCAGAGGCATAACTTCATTATTATGAAATGAATGATTTTGAACAAAACGGAAGTTTTAACAGAAACACACTCAAACGCTATATTTTCACAAAATATATAACACTATAAGATTTCCATGCCTTTGCATAGCTCTTATTTGTAATTGTACATCATTTACAGGTAGTAAAAGTAGGGAAGGGAAAAATCAAAATAATGTTTGGTAAACACAGCTAATATCCCATTTACTAGGGTAGAAAATTCTGTTTGTTCGATGGCATAGACCCATACCAAGTAGGGAAAGAGGAACGCTACTTTAAAATTGTCATGTGTGATGTGTCATTTCCGTAGATCAGCAATACTTATACATACCAAAAAAACTTTGTAATCGAAATCTATTTGTGACTTAGGCTAAATCTGGATTCACAATTTTGCTTGCAAAGCTTGACTTACTTCTAAGTATTTTAAGCTAACGGCGATGTTTTGTCTTCACCAAATATGTATTGACTTCTAATAAAATTCGATATCATAATGTTTTAACAGTTTTATATCTGTTGTAATAATTTAATAATGTCTTTTTATTTACAGGTAAGTGCATTTTAAAAAGTAGGTGAGTAGATGCTTTAAATCTTACTTAAGAATATTCGTGTTACCCAGGTTGCGCTGGTGCCCATCTTTTGGGCCTTGCGTTGTGTGTTAAAGTTTGTATTTTTATAATTCCAAATTCCGAGATCGAAGTTCAGAGTTCATTTGATTGTCTTATTTGTTTTATTTAACATTATGCACATGATATTGCGGTTATATTGAGATGTCTGAATTACCACATAACTTTACCTTGTGCTGTCGAGTGACACCATATGCAGTAAGTGCCACGCCAACCGTGACACGGAACACCTCGGGTTTAATCATTTAAACCTAACAGGTCATTGTAGACTTGTCTTAACAATAAAAAAGAGCATACCATCTAAATACTTGGAAAGGTTGGAAGGGTTAAGTCCTTTCCGAAAGATCAATGACTTCCACTGCGTATGACAAGCACTTGGCGAATGAATATTCCATGCCATTTTATAAATCTTTGGTTTGACTCAGTTCGAACTACTAGACCACGACAAGTGGTTGGTGCAATGTTTAAAACCATACAATGAATGATATGTGTTTATTTAATCAAACAATTTTATGATAGAAAAATAATATATGAAATATTCTTATTTCTAAGAGCCCTGTTATTCTAAAATTCTAAAACGAACGTTTTCATATGCATTAAAGAACAAGTCTAACCAGGGACCATTTTTATGTTGATGATAGTTGATCATAACAATTGGTAATGCAATGTACATTATTTGCATTTAAACTATCAATGTTATAGCAAGTCATAATTCAGCAGAAATATCGGATTAATGTTTATAATAATTATCGTAAATCTTAGCCGAGAAGGGTCAATTTCGGAAGTTCTATCGATACATCAATGTGTAATGACAATGGTCACACAACTGATATGAATTTATGTCTCAGATATGGCATACCAAATTCATATTTAATCTAGATTTTTCTATTAACTGGTATTTCGGTACCAGCTGATAATATTATACTAAAGTAATGCTTGTCACTTATAACACAATTTAAATTCCAAAGTTTTCTAAAGCTAAGATAGTCTTTTTACAGTGGTTACTCTTAGACGGATTTCGGTTATGCTTTTAGATTTATTATTGATGATTTGACGCTGTAAAATCTAGTTTTTCGCAGTAAAATGTTGTTTTTTTTATTTTAATGTAAGCTAATGAAAAAAAAACTAGGTTTAACTGGAGAAAACTATGATTTTCTCATTAATGAGATTTTAGCGTGTCATCCTTAGAAGACAATATTCTGTTGACGTTATTAAACAAAGGACGCCAACGTTATCATCGTGGTGTGTACATGCATTTAGTGATTTTTTGTCCGATATTTATAAACATATGTATCTGATATCATAAAATCATCTAATACTATTGTCAAACATGAAAAGTTGTTTTTACAGTTTAACAATAATATAACTTAAAGTAGTGAAATAAAGATTGTTTGAATTGTTTCATGCAGCTTATGATACGTGCGCCGTAATGTATTTCAAAGCGCAAAATACTGTTTTGTCACTGTAATATCCTATTTTTGGAAGAATTATAAACCGATCGTTTTTTGAAAAACAATTATTGATGTTCTGAAACCTATGTATCACTCACTGAATTTCATAAAAGCGTCGCCAGAAATACATTTAAAAAGATAAAGTTTTATATAATTAAAGTAAATGTTTTTAATTTTTTAGAATAAAATTTTGTGATTTGGTGTCGGTCTGGATTTTACTGCTAATGAAACCATAAAAAATATTGTTGGGTTGTGGATGAATATGTTAGTTTGGTTGACAATATTTTATTATCAAAAACTTTGAGATGATTATTGAAAAAGCTGTACCCTAGTGGAAACATCAGCCATGATACATGAAACGATGATTCAGCCAATGGAAAAAAATAAATAAATGAATAAATAAATAAGAAAAAAAATAATAAAACTGATGGAATAGGACGCAACTTATCTTTCTTAGAATCGTAAACGATTCGACTTTTGGTTAAATAAAAACGTATTACGATATAAAACCTTAAACCTCAACAATGTCGACAATAATGAAATACGTAAATAACAATGAAGGTAAAGAATACACATACGGACATGGTTGGAAAACAAGAGAGGAGAAATCAGGTGTCAAAGATTTAGAGTATCCTGCTGACATCGCAAGTGAGTTCATTGTCGATTCAATACATGTCACAATTCTCAGTCGTATAACGCATTATCAAAATGAGTTTGAATACTAAAATGTTAGGACATCATTAAATTCGTCTTCAGTAAAATGTTTATCATTCAGTCTTTCTAATAAATAATTGAAAAGAAATTAAGATTGATCGAGGAAAGTTTTAATTAATGGTTGATGTAAACCCTCGCTATTAAGTCGTGTAACAGTTCTAATCTGTAATATATCACTGCAGCAAAACTAGAGCGACCTCCAAGAATTACACGAATATAATGTCAACCTATAAAATCATCTACCGATTGATTATGTCAAGTGAAAGAGACATTCATCGGTGATTTTACTCTAATGTTACATTCAATGTATTTTGATGAAAGACAGAGATTGATCTCGCCTATGCATATATCAATTTATTAACTAAAAGATAACAGAGTTGATGAATACTTATTGTATGACACACGTGTTGTGTTATAATTGTTATGTTTTTATTGTGTGACACACGTGTTGTGTTATAATTGTTATGTTTTTATTGTGTGACACACATGTTGTTATAATTGTTATGTTTTTATTGTGTGACACGCGTGTTGTGTTATAATTGTTATGTTTTTATTGTGTGGCACACGTGTTGTGTTATAATTGTTATGTTTTTATTGTGTGACACACGTGTTGTGTTTTAATTGTTATGTTTTTATTGTGTGACACGCGTGTTGTGTTATAATTGTTATGTTTTTATTGTGTGACGCACGGGTTGTGTTATAATTGTTTTGTTTTTATTGTGTGACACACGTGTTGTGTTATAATTGTTATGTTTTTATTGTGTGACACACGTGTTGTGTTATAATTGTTATGTTTTTATTGTGTGACACACGTGTTGTGTTATAACTGTTATGGTTTTTTTTTAAATCATAATTACAGTCATATTATGACACAGCGTGTAAAGGTATTGGACAGCTATTTTCGCTTATCGTATATTTTGAGTGATATTGACGCCATAAATATTCACCTTCAGCGCAATAGATATTGAATTTGATATTAATTGCGAATATTTTTACAAAGAAGGAATTGTAGATTATTTACATTATATATAGATAGATAGATAGATAGATAGGTAGGTAGGTAGGTAGGTAGGTAGGTAGATCGATCGATCGATCGATAGATAGCTATACAGTTATGAATAGTACATTTTGTTGATTGGTTTTAAGCAAAATAAATACAGAAGGAAATTGATAATTACATGATTGAAAAAGACATCATAGGTAATAAATGATGTTTAGATATGTAGACAACAGACTAATGTAGTTACACAAAGCACAAAACTACTGTGTGTCCCAACAACTTTGGAAACTGGTGTTTTTTCTATATTTCGTAAATCTGTCATCGCGTGGAAATATTGTCCTTTTAGTCATCAAACATAACAAGAGACATAAACTGTTTTACCCATTGATTACGTTTCAACACACAGTAAATAATAGTGAATCGGGAATTTTGTTCGATATGAAATCGGATGTTTACATTCATCGCTCTTGTGCGAAACGGAGTCGTTTCACGTGCAGCGTTTCTTCGCCATAATTTCCAGTCAGGTGTCTATGGTGACTTACGAGTGATGAGATGTATGCACTCCGATAAAATTATAGACTGTTCTTATTAAAATCAACATCAACAATGGCCACTGTCATGACCACTAACCGAGTTCAGAAAATCATAAAGGGTTTAACTACGGTCTCGAGTATCGGAGGGTCTTCTCCGTATTGAAATGCAGAATTGATTACGACTATGACCATCTTTAAATAAAATAGCAATTTTAATAATAATTTGGTATTTTATTTTACATATACTTCAGAAAAATTTAATCAAATGTATATCCGTAATTACGCTGAACACGTGGAATGATTTCAAAACATGTTGACCTTTACAATGATAAAAACGTGTGTATTTGTGCTTGTATTTCTATGAAATCAACTGATAAAGGCAAGAAACATAAATACAATGTCACCAGTTTATGGCGAGTCCATACTTATGATTGGAGTCTAGAAAATATTAACCAGCTAGTAAACTTAAATGGACTTGCACCTGTAATTAATTAATCACTACTTTTAAAGAATACAAAAAATATACAATACATGATCACAACCCTCAAATCAGTTTCTCGAATTTGTTTTCCAGTAACAACAAAACAACTCAAAAGGCCTATTGAAATACCTGTAATAGGCCTATGTCAATTAGGTTCTGTACTAATGGGAATCTATCCTTCAACAAACCTATACCTTGAGTTGTTATATACATGTACATCCATGCCAGTGATGATATCTTATTCAAATGGATAGTAGTGGCTTTGATTATCAAAATTATTATTTGCGTTTGTTTTCCCTGCGAATATCACGACAGTTGTAACAAATGCATGAAGGAAAATAACACACACTGAATCTCCATAGAAAAACTCTCAGTTTTATTGTACTGTGTTTTTTGGTCCTTTTTCGCACCTGTAAAACTAGAAATGGTGGGGAGTCAAGTTTTGTATGATCGCTATGTGAACGCTGAACTGTGTTAAACGTCATAAAACAAATGATAATAGTATCAATGAGATGAAAAATATTGATAGTACAAAATTATTTTGTTGTATTTATCGTAAAAAATGGAGCCATCAGCTGTAAGTTTGTGTACACAATCATTCCTTTAGATTTATCTACAGGTTAACATCAACACCCATATAACCCTTGTCAAACTTTCTCTTTAAGCCTATGCCTGATATAAGACGTCTATAAGCGTGTCAGTAGTACAAAAAGTTCAACATACGGACTCTTTGCACCGAATTTCTTAATGTTTCCTCAAAACAGCGAGTATCAAAACGTAAACGCTTCCTATGAGACGTATATACGGTCTGATTCATTCTTGATATAACGATACCGGTAACACATTCAGAGTCATTAGACAGTTAGATAAACATAATACCAAAGTTATCATGCTCAAGACAATCGTTTCTGTCAATTCGAATTCATCAGTTGCGTTCCAATTTTAAACAGATTTTCTAAAGAGAAAGAGGTATCAGACAAGGCCAAATAATAAGTCCTAGCGTATAGCAAAATCCATCAAATGGTATTCTCTGTAAAAAGATAGCTATCATAGATTTAGAAGAGTTTAGAATTGTATAGGGTGCTATCAGTGCGAAATATTACTTAAGTATAAATTATCAGCTGGTATCTAAATACCAGGTATTAGTTGTTTGTATACCCTCGTACACTTAAATGGTTAACCAGCAGTGGCAACGACCTAGTGGTTATAATTATCATAAACATACTATCAAATTGATAATGTTCTGATATACAAAGTATTATATCACCCTATAAAACTTACAAAACAACTTACAGCGGTCATAATAAAATCTAAAACAAAAATTACATACGGTTGGGAACATTGTGAATTACATACGAACCCCCCCCTCTCTCTCTCTCTCTCTCTCTCTGCGATCATTACAGCTAGTTACCTTTACCCCCATAATTTGGCCATATTTACGTGTATGCCACTGGTCCAACCTAGATTTATATTCTCCTTTTCAGCTTTACGTATTTCATAATTTTTGGCATTACTTCAAATGTACATGAAATTAAGTTGTATAGATGTTTTGTAATTACCTGCAGCCCTTTTCACAAAACATCTTATGATTACTTTTACTCTTAAGAGTAAAATTAAAATTGTTATGGTTTTCATGAAAAATCTTAAGATAAAAATGTGTCGTAACTTTAAGAGAGCTATCACCAACACTTAAGAGAATCTTTTACTCTTAAGGTTTTATCAATATAATCGTAAGTGTCTCCGTAGAAAAAAAAGCATTAATTTAATATGTTGTTTGATATGATTAACAGAAGAGCTAGAGAACGCATTTTTCACAATAGAATCTGAGTATACATAGATCTACGAGTCACTAAATATTGACCAGCCGTTAGCTTGCTGCTTTTTTCCGAGGCACTGCATCGTGAACTTAGCGGACACAACAAGAGATTTAATTGGAAGGCGTATAGAAAAATATCATGCAATTCCTCCCTATATCCAGAGGGAATTTTTTATTTAGTAGGTTAATAAATCTAGGACTAGATCGATTACGTTGTGTTGAAACGCTACCATACTGTACTGTCCTCGTCACATAATCCGTGAATCAGAAAAATAGCAATGGTTTAGATCAAGAATAGAAATCTAGGCCTATATCGATTACACATTGTCATAATAAGATAACATATGCATATCTTTTGTAACCCTTTGATAGATCTATAATGATAAATTTAGTCACGAAAATTAAAATTTGCTATCCCTGCCACTATTGTTTACATCTGTACATCTGTACCAAATCCTTATTGGTGGATTATCAATCATAGTCCTTATTGTTGCGTCTGAATGTAGAAAAAGGCGTCTACAGACTTTAAATTTCCTTTTTTTCTGAAAGCGTAAAATCCGATCCCCTTACGAAATGCGATCCCAATAGTTTGCAAAATAGGCTTAACACCTTTAGTTTCTCTATTAAAAAAACACAGAATTTTCGCGACTCCCTCCGTTTAGCAACAATATCAAGAATTGTGCCTCCCCCTTTAAATTCTCGGTTTAGCTCTGGTGAGATATGCATTATATTAAAGTTGTACACGACAGTTTTTAAAAGTAATAATCCCATATCACCATCGGAACCACTTTTTCAAATTTTCTATATCCGGTAATGCGATGTGATACTTTTGATGGATAAACAGGTCATAATTTAGTGTCTAAAAGTTTCAAAACGACCACACGGGCTTGTAAAATTACACCATTTCCTGGGAAAGCCTGTTCGCTGTGAAATAATCCCTTTGAGATTAACAATGGGACACCTAACTTGCCGTTAGATCGTGTCTGGAAGCTTACGAATTTCCTGATTTATTTTTTCAAAGGTGCGTATTCCCATAGTCTCAAACGAAATATTGCTTCACAATTTATCCAAAAATTTTAAACCTAAAACATGTTCACTGAGGCTTGTATTCTATAACAATTTAGAATAATTGGGTATGTAAATGGAAATGTAAAAAAAAAACCAATTTATTTTACGAAATACAATTAGATCTAAAAACATAAACACACGGCATCCTATAAATAATTTACTGCTGGCTATTTCACGAAGAAAGTACTGTGAACAATTTTAAATTGATAGATTTAATAAAGTTCAATGATAAATTAAAAAATTTAAAAGTGAACACATGGCAGTATGAATATCTAAAATGCAAACACGAAGCCTACACAACACACACATTTAAATTACGAAATAGAATTTAAAATGTTAATACACAAAAACATAGCCTACAAACATAATTTACTGATGCCGTATAGATCTAGATAACATACCTGTAAAACACAAAAATACACTAGTATTGTGTAATTTCAAAAGGCTGGAGTAAAATGTAAGTAGAGCTTTGTGAAACTTTATTTAATCATTATTCAAACTTAATTGAATTTCGTTTACACCAAAATATTTGTCTTTTCTGGATTATATTCAGTGCAAATACATCAACTAAAATGCATGTGACGCCTTACCGGAAATATTGTATGCGAATCGAAAGTGAAACGTCGTTGCTATGCTGACTTTAATCGTAAGAGAAAAACTTAAGATTTTATCTTACGATTAAATCTTAAGAGAAAAATTAAATCTTACGATAGCTTTTGTGAAAATGACTTAAGATTTATCTTACGATACTCGTAAGATTTTATCTTAAGAATAATCTTAAGATTTTTTGTGAAAAGGGCTGCTGAACGTCAGCAACTGCTAAACACATAATACGTTGGAATTATTTCACTTTTGTTGTTCGTGGGTTTAACCTCATTTGAATTTAGAGTTATTTGTTCACAGAAGAAATAGTCTGTGCAAACAAGTGCAATTGTTTCCGCCGACTTTGATAATAAAAATGTCGTTAAGCAGTTGTTTTATTGAAAGTTTAATTCAACAAAAGAAATATTGCAATCTCGGAGACTAAGATAGATTTACATGCAGCGAACCAATAATTTCCTCACGGACGCAAAAATCATGCAGAATATCATAAAACCATCATGTTTTACAAGAGCTGGCGGAGACCTCGGTCATGCCACAAAATTGATGTTATCTTTGCAATTTTGTTAAATGTCTAGTTTCCATTTGTAAAAAGACCAACCTATTTTTTCCAAAATAAAGATATCTTTGCTTATGTTTTTATATTGAATGAAACAAATGTACCAATTCTTTGACCAGTTTATCGTTTTGGTGTAAAATATTAAATATTCATATTTGAGATCGTACCTTACTTACACTGAAGCGTCATTTTCACTTCATAACTACCAATAAAACCTATGAACTCTTCTGTAAATCAATGACTTAGACCAGTCCAAATATGTCTTTAGGGGTGTATGAGTATGAGAATGCAGCAGTACTGTACAAGTATTCATAACATTCAGCTTGGAAAACGTTTTGCTATTATATGTTGGTTTCCAACTCAAATGATCAATTTCATTTTACATAGTGCGTTCGTCGGTGTTAAATCTAGATGATTATGTGTCAAACATGACTATTACTGAAATTTGTTCGTGTAATAATCACATTTACAGTTCTCTCACATATGAAAATCATGCAGACATTGGATCGGTCAAGGTATTGCTCCCTCGTGTCATATTGTGTTGTACGGCTTCGCTTTGTGTAATCGGTTCCGTTCCACCCTTTGTATAGTTTCAAGACTGAATAATGGATATTTGATTTTCGCACACAAGACATTTTCTAACAGTTCGTGTTCAAAGTCCTCTAAATAGCTAATTGTTTTTGCAGAGTTACATAAAAAGTATTTTAAATCAACATTATTCACTCTAACGCAAATTGAAGTATGGGACATAATTTCACACGTTCGTGGCACAAACTCTTTGATTGATTAGTAAATCATTTGTTTTTACATCCGTGGAGCAAGCATTAGTTACTGAACGATATACACGAGTTGTTGTTCCACATAGGGCGTCTTGTTACAGTTCTATATTATATTGAAAAATATGTCGACACTTTCAAACATGTACTTTTATATTCACTGCAATAATCACTGTTTTACAGACAGTTTCATTTGTCATTAACGATCCCATTGTAGTGCAGTTAATTATGTTACACTTAAGTTGCTACTGGTTCAAGTTAAATCTACGATTTTTCGCCTCAGTTTATTTTTTTTTTATCGCTGTGGGCAATTCAATACTAAGTAAATACAAATTAAAAAACTGAATTTCTAAAACATGGAAATATAATTTTAAATACACTACTAGGCCAAATTTATTACTGGTGAATATATTTCTTAACCTTTACGCGCGATTTTTTCAGGTAAATAGTAGCCATTACACATTGAGGTGAAAATAGCAAAGGTTCCCATTGATAGAAATCAATTGTTTAATGCCACGCTTCATTGTGACATAATTCTTATCATTTCGTGTCATCTTAGTCTTAACTTAAAAAACAATGACACAAATCGTTTCCTTAAAAAATGTTATGTGAAAATTTCATCGAACACGTCATTTTAGAAACTGTGAATCATAGCTTTGCAGTTAAGTCATATACAGGAAACACACACTTGTTTATATTAGGTGGCGGTATTGCTACAGACCGCTAGTAAATAAATCATTCGCCATTATATGAAATATAGTTTACGTTTTATACTTCAGCTTAACACAAATCATTTATCTTCACTTCAGTTGTGAGTCCAATTATCACACGTTAAGTGACACCTGATATATAACTCGTTTGCCAAATCATGAATAGTATAACACTTAAATATTATACAAACGGTTTCGTCAATGTAAAGACAGATGAAATTACACATAGTTTAACAATTTCAGTTTTGTAAAAATAGTTATTGATATTTATAAAAGATGATATGGTTATCTGTAAATACCGGGATGTAGCCATCAATAGTTATTATGATTTATCTTGCTGTCTTTTAAATCGATTAATTTTTTCCTCCAGAATAAAAACATCTTTTCTAATAATTAAATTCTTGATATTGAAATTCTGACATAGAGGAATTGAATAAAGTGAATTGGATTGATTTTATTTAAATGTATATGTGTGGCTATACAGAGCATAATGTCTGTATCTTCCCGTATACAGAGGAGAACTTATCAAAGTCATCAGCAACAATGTACAATTGCTTATCCCGGAAGCGGCGTAAATGCATGTGGATACTAAAATATTTCAAACAGCTACTGGGAAATTTAAAGACAAGATATTTTTCTGAAGTTCATATTATAAACAATACAACAAAATACTACAAAATCTGTGTTGAAAATTTAGATATTTTGGTACTATTGTCAATTTTGTTTCTGTAAAACTAGTACCAGCAAAAATGGATACTCACTTAATAGTCAACATGATACTTGTTTCGTCCTACACCACTCTGGTGTATATGCATGAAAATATAAATATGAATATAAGGATATCCTGGGATTACTTATAGGTAATATATATTTTGTTTTTTGAGACCGAATCATTTAACAATCTGTCGGCGTTTCCATGGGGATCGTTTGGGTCCTCTTTACGAGCCGACTTTATCAATTTAAAACAGGCTTCACCCGGGTGCGTCTGTGTCAGAGGTAAAAAAAAGCTAGCATTGTCTTTAATTTGACATTGAGCTATATCGGCGTCGTTTTGATACCCAATAATTACAATTCGTGCTGATATATATCCAGGGCAACTAGAGATTAAAAAACGTGCTTTCTCTTTGGACGTATTACGTACTAAAAACACAAACGCAAAATTAACATAAATTCTATACAACAAGGGTAATGATTTTGGATTTCCTAACGACAACTTTCCGCATTTAAATCATGATATATCTTTTTCGTCTGTATATGGTTTATATATCTCCCAAATGATTCGAAATGTCAGCTCTTGTTCAATATATGATCATTCCAAGTACAGAGGAACTTTACTTACTGATAAATTGTCACAAGGATACGAGAAATCAACATTTTGTAAATCACAGGGTCGTTATAATGACCGCGTTTGCAATTACTATATTAAATGATTTCCTGTTCGATAGTAGATGTTAAATCGGCTATACTGATTTTGACTATAATGATTTCCTGACTTTGTTAATGTGACTCTGACCTACAACGTGTGTGTTTGAACAGTAATGAATGCTTACTCGTTTATGGCACGTGACACACCCTCTGAATGTTCGGAGGTCCGTGTTTTTCAATGTATACTTGATATACGGGTCCACTGTACCCATTGTCGATTAATACTTTGGTACCTATTGTTTTTGTATTGTAAGTATATAAAACAAATCTCCGATACCAAAGTATAAATTTATAGGATGTACAGGATATAGGTATAAATCTGGTAAAAATGGACAAACATGAACCTCTTTAAAATCAAGAGGTGGGATCAGGTGTTATGGAGGAGTACACATCCCCTGTCGACCGGTCACACCCGCCATGAGTCCATAGTAAAATCCAAATGAAATACATGAGAATCGTATCTTCGTCACAACAACACATACAGACGTCTCAACAATTGCCATCGGACAGGTAACTCAACATTTGATGAAACAGTGTACGACCATAAAATTTGCGGACCGTTGACATCAAACACGGTTTTCGATATCCTTGAGTCAATAATTTGTCAGTGAGTAGTTTACCTCTGTATATGAAATGTTCATATGTTGAACACGTCCTGGCATATCGGGTCATTTGTGTACGAAAGCCTGTCCCATTTGCTTCACTCAAACGCATGTGTCCAAGTCATGTATGTTGCAATATTGTAAAACTAAATTCAGTGCTGTATTGATGTTGGGGGTTTGATTTATGTTAGATATTGAAGGTTTGCTAACGATACCTATAGATGTCTGTTAGATTCTTCAAAGAACTATGAATCAACGAAAATGCAATGTCGTATGCCAAAAAATATACCATCATTTTAGACGTCAGTTGTGTCTAAAAGAAGATGTAGGACAAATAAACTGTACAAACGGCTTTATTATTTATAGTAATGTGATACCGATATTCAATTCGCAAGTCTAACGGGTGATATCAAACGACATGAGCAACATCTTTTTATAATTCATTACTTTTCTTAACCGTAACAGTTCGTTATTACAGTTTTTTCTGACAGAAGAATGATAATCTCTGCCGGACGTTAATGAATTTGAGGAAGACATTTGTCTTAGAAATAGAAACAACGCATCTAAAAACATACCGCTATAAATTAGAAAACTTGCAGTTACTGCAAAACATCAGTTTCATGTAACAGATGTAATGTCTTGAGAATAATGGATTATTACAAGTTTCATTTGAATTTTTGTCAATTCAACGTCCTAGTTACGAAATTAAGGAAAATTTGATATCTTAGAATGATGAACATTTTTGTCAATTTATTGAATTTCAACAACATGTGAACGACTGTTCCCCAGGCTCCTAAATACACAAGTGTTAAATGGTTATATTTGATTTGCAGCGGTACAAAAGTTAGAAGTTTTGATTTGCAAATTGAAACTCGGTTTCGATGAATTATATTAATATTGTTTCTCTGAAAAAAAATTACTCAAATATTATTTAAAACATGACTCAACAAACAGCTACCGGTCTTTGTTTGCCTGTGGCATTGCATTGAAACGGCTACTTCATTTGAAAAAAAAAAATTTCAAACATGGAACTATCTACAATGGAAACATGGGCCTCCGTTGTTGAGTGGTTAGAGCATTGTGCTTTGAACCATGAAGGTTGGAGCCCACTGGAACCAAAGCTGATTTTTTTAGTCCGCCAGTTGACTTGGTTTCTTTCCTGGTAAATGTTCAGATCTTTGAAAGTGGAATTAGCTAACTTTTTCTGCTTTCACTACTTGTACTCAATGTACAATAGCAAATAAGAGTTTTACATAGGTATACATAGGCATTAAAAAAACCTTATATTGCTATATGTTTTGTGAAAATAAGATCAGGTAGAGTGTGGTATTCATATACAAATAGTAAGGTTGAGTTACCTTGCAAGTGAAAAAGTGCCAGACTTGGTTTTCAAGCAAGTTTCACAAAATATACAGGAATTTAAGAATTTATATGCCTATGTGTATCTCTTTTTTGTTGTATATCAATCTAAGTAGTAAAAAGGACAGAGTTTCTTTTTGGGAAAAAAAAAACACAGCTAATGCCCCTTTAAGCTGTCTACGGTGTCTACTATTTGATCATTCGATCCATCTAACATTACCTAGGGGCTAGATTAATGTGTCAGGCACTGTTACAAAACTTGAAATGATCGCTTAACATTGAATTAAATCCTGCTTACTTTCATTTTCAGATTACGTGAGTGTATTTCCATTAAAGTGATCATCACTAAACTGCTACTTACGGGAGTGAATACCCCCTTCATTATTTGTCCATATATTGTTTCAATTCTACCGTCTGCTATTCTTAGCTGTGGCTGTCACAAAAAAAAGATCAAAACTTCGGGGAATTTCCAATACAAAATTAAATCAAGAACCCACAGATTTGCAAAATGAGAATGGAATAAATTGATAACAATTTTCAAATGTCCTTTTAAATCAAATTGTTTAATTATTTTCATATCTGAAAATAACATCTAGAATTCAACTATCAAACATTGTAAAAGTGAGTGTATAGCTATGGTCTGAATATAAGTATACTTTAGTATTATACAAATTAAAAACAACATCAATATTCCGTATTGTATGGTAAATTATGAAAACGTTTATTGTGTTTTTTTTAAAAAGGTCAGTCGACACACTCATGAGTGCATAAGTTTTAATTTTTGGTTTTACATCCTGTCAGTAATGTTTCACTTATATGGAGATATCAACAGTTTTAGCAGGAGTACACCAATGTGCTACGCTACACCAAACGTTACAGGAGTTTTCGGTCTATTCCGAGTTACAAGAACAAAAAGGATTACCTGGAGAAAAACTAGGTTAAATCGTAATCCAAATTAGATTTATATCGAGAAAAACAAGGTTTATCCCGAGGTTAAACTCATTAATGTGAATTAGGCGTGTTTTATCAGAATTAGTTTTTCTCGGTTAAACCTAGTTTTTCTTCATTTAAAAATACTTTTTCCCCAGATAAACCTAGTTTTCCTCAGTAACCTACATTCACTAGGGTTTAGCTAGGTTTACTAGAGAAAACAAAACAAAAATAAACGGCGACGAAATCACAAAAAATTAGTTCAACCTAGTTTGGTGTTTTAGGACAATTAGACCTAGTTTTATTCTCCAGTTAATGTGGATTACAAGGAAAACTAGGTATAACTCAGGAAAACTAGGTTTTATTAGAGAAAAACCAGGTTTAACTCATAACTTAATGCTTGCCATTCATATTCGATATTTGATGTATAAAATGACGGTCAGTATAATAGTTTTGTAATCATGTCTACGACTCGTTATCAAAGATGGGTCGTGCGATTGCAACTATTCTTATACTCTGGATATATCATATCTGCAAACACTGAAAACTTTAATACAACTCCCACTACGGAGGATTGCTAATATTGATACACTTACCAAAACACGATACCGTAAGTAATCATACTTGTCCATTTATTTGAGTATATTCCCCAGTTACAAGAAATCATTCGGAGAGAGTTGGCCCGACGTTGGTGCTTTATTGCTGTCATTATTTGTGAAAAAGACGGGAATATTAATCCTCCAATGACAATTACTACATTTTAGATACAATAATTTACGGCTAATTAAATTTTAAGACTGAGGTCAGGAACAGGATATTTTATGAGGTTACGAAAAGTCTAATATTCAATTATGTACTTGCAATTTATGACTCAGTGTCTGAACAAATCGTCACTTGCCAGTGATTTTGACTGTTTTAGTACGCACACAGTATGTTTTGAACGATGACTCGTCTGTGGTAGAGAAACAAAACATGTATCGATTCACTTTTAGAAAAGCACTTCCATATTGTGATAAGAGTTTTAGATACAAAATTGTAGAATTAAGAAGCTTATATATTTAAGTCTGACACAAACACAAAAATCTATCTATCTATCTATCTATCTATCTATCTATCTATCTATCTATCTCTCTCTCTCTCTCTCTATCTATCTATCTGACTGTCTGTCTATATATATATATATATATATATATATATATACACGGGTCACTTGGTTTGCTAAATCCAGCGGGAGTTGTTTGTATTTCATAACCGGAAGGTATATAGATGTAATTAATTGATTTTAGTATAATAATTTATATTAGTTTTGAGATACTTTTGTTTTTAATACTGTTAAGAGTAGTGTCTAGCTTTATCACTTGTTTAAGTAAGAAAATGTCGTCATATAGACCTGACAATCAGCAAACTACATTAAGTGCATATAGTTACGAGTATATTAAACCATTTCATTGAATAAAACGAGACATTGCTGAATCCATGGAGGATACCAGGTATCAAACCCATTTATATTGGCTTAATTCAGTAAAAACAAAACATTGAAATATTATCTGGGAGCATATTACAGAATCTTCTAGAACTTGCTCTTGATTGACTTACGTTCACTGAATATTTCATTTTTGATATTAATAACGCTACCAAGTGTGATATTATAGATAAGACAAAAAAGGTTCTTCCTTATGTAGAGTCCGAAAGATATAGAATGACCCACAGAGTTTTTAAGATTAAACTTTTTCCCGCATATAAGTATCTCCTTGCATCTCCCGCTTTAAATTGTATCTGGGTCCGCAACAAATGACCGAGTAACCGAGTACTTGATCGCAAAAACAGTCGGTTAACCGATTAATAGAAATACAATGTAAACAAATGACTTATTACGAGATCGTTTATAACGAAATACGGGTTATAGCGAGGATTTATCGCTTCACCGTGCATTTCTTACATCATACTATATGACTCCGAGTAACGAAATCTGACTATATAAATATTCATTCAGTCGATAAGTCAGTGACATGGACATAATGGACACGGAATTACATATCTCTACTTACCCTTACGTAACTAGTATATTATCTTCCCAGTTTCGTTTTTATGGTTGTAGGTTTAATGCACACATCTACCATCAAACTGTGTATTGATAATGACATTAGAAATTTTCTTCAAATAAATATCAATAATACTAATAATTACAATGACCGTTTGATCAGAACCTGTCGTGTGATATTAGTACCTATACGTTAGTATGAAAGTTATTTCTCGCGAGACATTTATGCGGAATAGAATACATTTATATTACATGATTCCTAATTTTATCAATAAAGTAACACGAATGCTTTCCATATTGAGGCAATCGGAGATGGCAATTATGTACAGTGATTCTGATTTTATATGACGTTGTCAGAATGAATTAGTTAACTTCTAGAACGAGCATTGCAAGTCGTCTATCCGGTATCATATGTCAATCAATGTTTGTCGCTGTCTCTATTATACGTCTCGTGCGATTCAATATTTTTTTGGATAATGCTGAAAGTGTTCTCGACATCTGGTTGTTTTTCTCCTTCATTATTGTTTTTTTCTGTCTTTCAATCAACAAATGCAACTTTTTAACATTTAGCGTCTAGAAATTGTAATGCAAAAACGTATTTTAGGTGTTGGGTTTACAATGACTGTGTAATTGTTGACTGATGGAGGGGGTATCACTGTTCGTTTTTCAATAATGCATATCAAAATGAAATGCTTCAATAATCAAGGGAAACATGAAAAATAGACGAAATTTCGCATTATTAGGCTATAAGCGTGCTCCCTCTACTAGCGTATCTGCAATTCCAATCTATCGTTTGTAATAAAAATAATCTAGGAATTATGCATAGGGATGTAATCAATTCATTCAAATTCATTAGTTTAATTATGACATCCGTGCGTTTACAATTACATTACATCGTGTTTTCATTTGCTATTAATATTATATAGTTCTTGTGTTATTTTCTATCCTTTGGATCGTTAATATTATTCGTAGTCTTAATTTTATACATGCCTTCTGTAATAGCTTCTGTGTTACACGTCGTCTTAATCACTGATGACAATACCATATAGTCTAAGTCAAAATTTGCACGGTTATTGTTTGTTGTTGTTGTTGTTGTTGTTGTTTTTTTTTTTATTAAATAAAAATATTTACACTTGCCTTTTAATATTAACACAGCAGTGTTCTGTGGTATGTGAGTAAATTGTCCATGCCCATGACAAATGAAACTGCTCATTTCTGTTCGAAACATTCCCTACAAGGGTTAACATAACACAGCCTGGTGAGCCGCCCAGATTTTACTTGCAAAAACGAAAATTTTTTACTCTCCTGTAATCTTCCGGATGGTATGTTTTAGAGTATATCAGGTATTATAGTATTCTATGTATAGGGGAAATGATTTTGCTAGAACAAAGTAAAATTGAAGAAATACCAATCAATATTCAGAACTCAAGTCCATTATAACACGACGAATTAAATGTGGAAATGTTCTCAACGTGAAGAACAATTACGAATCCCAAACGGGATAAGAGCAGGTGTCCGGAAGGCGTCAGCGTCTTCTGCTGGCATGCCACACCCGTCGCAAATCTTCCATGGTAACTTTTCTAGTTCTATGAACGGGTCAAATTCGGTAAAAAGGTCAAGGTTGGTGATGAGGTCAAGTTCGGTAAAAGCGTGAAAGACTAAGATAAAGATTCTGGTGCAAAAACTAATTTAATAATTTGAAATAATCAAAGAAATTAGACTTTCTGATGAAAATATACATTATTAAAAATATTTTTTATTTTGGTGGTTACAAAAGTATTTTTAAATTTTTTATTTAATGTGACTGGGGCTATAGATATAGTCATTTACATAGATAATACAATCCTATCATATTGTGGTACAATGACTATGGCAAAATTTCAACAATGAATTAAACCATAGTTTTCCTCAGTTAAACTCGTTTTCTCCACTTAAACCGCGTTGTTCTCTACTTAAAATTATTTATGCTCAGTTACTCTAGTTTTTTTTTTCGGTCAGGTAATGCAAGTTTAGAAAAAAATATTTCGGTATAACCATCAAAAAACTAGAATAATCTCCCTTTCTATAACGGTTATGTGAGTTCCTTGTTGGCTTTGTCGTTATATCAAATTTGCTCTTATAAAGAAACGTATTGCAAGTGACACATTAACAGACTGTGGCTGAAATAAAGATCAATATTGTTTTATGCAGTCGATAGATATGATATATATCTATTTAATTCTGTATAAACACATGATCACGGTATCATTCATATGTTTTATTGAGGATACATTTTGTAATACAAACTGCCGATGCAATTTTCAATAGGATATGTCTGTTTGTGGAGTTGTACTGCAATAGTCTAACGTGTTTGTTCTTGGTTTGTGATCAATCTCTAACAAAGAGTTGTCGGTCCCTGCACTCCTCAACAATCTCTGTCAACGTCAAAACTTTTGCCAGTCTCAAAATATATAAATCTACTTTAAATTTTCCTCTTTATAAGATATCGGTCTTTTGTGCAAATATTGTTAGTGCTGATATATAAAAAAATTCTATTTGAGATGAAAATATATTTTAAAAATGTATATAAATATAGGGTATGCAGTTTTGCGAAAAGTTCCTTACTCTGTGTAATTTGGTTACATGATCACATGTTTTGGGACTTTTTTTTAGACGTTAACAAATATTATTGAGGAGTGCACGGACCGACAAGTGGTATTTACTGTGGATGTTGGAAGCTGCAAATTCTCTTACATTGACTGTAAATAACATTGTGCATGTTCTCAAGAAAACCATGTCGATGCATGAAATTGTTAGATAAACGTTATTATACAATGACGTAACTGGAATGCGACTATTGTGGGACAATTCGATTTAACTGGAGACAATATAGGTTGATTTGAGATATCTTATTCATAATCATTAGGGTTATTATTATTATTATTATTATTATTATTATTGGTGCAATAAAAGCTACCCTTTATAAGTTTTATTAGGGTGTACATGAAAAAACAAGGGTAAATTTTGATTTTGATCGAGTTAAACCTAATTTATGTCGATAAAAGTTATGTTAAACTTATTTTATGCGATTTCTGGCGTAGTGACACTTAGATTTGTTCTCACTTATTATTTTTCTTCATTAATAAGAGTTAGTGAGAAAAAGACTCAGTTTAACTACAGAAAAAACTAGGTTTAACTCATTGATGATATATTGGCGTGCACACACGTGCCATCTTTTGTTACTTAAAGCATCAACGAATAAATCCTCATTAATTGTTATATAAACGCAAAGTATCCACCTCTATATGAGGTATGTGGTGTATATAGCGTACTTGTCGTTTACAAGCGACGTGATGTCGTTCAGAGGATAAGTTTACTCATTTCTTTTTATTACAAAATGGTACTTCTGTCAGACATAATAACAATAATAATAATGAGAAGACCAAATGAAAATTGTCAATACTATCTTATTTGAAAAAAATCTATGGGGAATTATTTTGCATTATTTAGTTAAATACTCAAACACTGCTTAATATCTACTGGATATATATCAGAAGTAAATGTTTTCTAATATACTCCTCCTCACTTGAAATGAAACTACGATGTATGTATCATCATGGACCTACATGATGATAGATATAACTTTTATTTTTTCCAGATAACACTAGAATTTATACTTTTTATTATAAGAATTACTCGTAATAAAATATACCAATATCAACATTGAGAAACACGACCTGGAAAATATATATGATAACTCCTATGGTTGACGCAATTTCTACGTAACCTTCATTCATTAAGACAGTGACACATCAAACCAATATACATGAACATCAATACAAAATGAACATTGGATTTATTTTTTTATATATAGACTACATATTTTGTATAAGTATTATTTCCATCCGTAAACTATACTGTCAACAGCATTGTTACTTGATTCTAAATCATTTTCTTTCATTTCAAATGTTGACACTTTATATATTGTCTAAAGTAATATGTACATACTTGTTATATGTTTAATATTCAGATAGAGTCATATCTCTTTTCGTTAGCGACTGACAGAGATTGCTTAATCTTTTCTTTACCTGCAGGCGCATCTCGTATTGTCAGTTGCTGAATAATCATAAAATACCGTTATAATAAAGATACAGTTGACCAATAGATATCTCATCAGATAAATACATGTAGCAACAAAACCCATGCATCTGTACTCCCCTCTCCAAATGTTCTTTCCATCTTAAACAAAGATTATGGATTAGAAACGTGTGTAGAATTACATAATATTATTCCAATGGATTTTTTTCACAATCTGCGCCCTTTCATCGACTTGAATTTCCAAGAATGAAATTGATATACATAATCTAATCTGATTTTAAATCAATGTACAATCTAAGTCTTAAATGAGATGTGTCATGTCGTATCTGCTTTCAAAGTGTCATCAGTACTTTTGGGAGCAGTTCATATCTATCTTACTTATTCGTTTTATAATGTATTTGTTGGTAACGTTTAATGTCCAACTTGTATAAGGAATATACATTTGCAATAATATTTCAAACTGCATTTTTTTATCCTTTAAAATCAATGAAAATATATTTCCCTATCATTTGATACATTACATTAGTCCAAGTTAAAAAATCCATTGATCCCTATTGCTTGCTATTCTCATGAATGTACATTTCAGCACATAATGAAAGCATTTTCTTCAGATAAACGCATTCATAACTCCCATTTGCGTGTGTTTTATTCCTCTCAGAATTAGAGAAAATTATGCCTTTTTGCATTTTGTTTATCTTTGAAAATAGACTGCACTGTGACTTCATTTGCTTTGCTCGTACTATGTAAATACAAAATGGAAACTTAAACTAAGTTGTCACGTATATTCCACAATCACTCCCATAATATATTATTTGGATCCTGAAGAAGTTGATGGCATGGACGTCTTCAAAACATGTCACCGGCAATTATCCTGACATACAGCTGATTTGCACTCCGAACCCGATGACCCAGATTCGTCTGGCATTTTTCCGGATTTATGTTACACGAACAAAGGCCGCTGTCATGTACATAACATGTTGAACATTTGTGTACGCCACTTTATTTTAATTGTAGCTTCCCTCACAAAACCAGACATGACACACAGAGACCAAAGTGTTCACTGCCAATGTTAAAGACTATCGTCTTTGATATCTGACTAGTAATATTTTGTTGACGTTCAGAATGATACTCATCAAGATATATGTAGATAGTCTGCAACCATTGTTGCTGTGTTGGTACCTGACACACAGAGAGGTGTATGTGATATGTGTATGTATGTATGTATGTATGTATGTATGTATGTATGTATGTATGTATGTGTGTGTGAGTGTGTTTATTTCATCACAGTATCTTCACGTAAGTATTCTAAATTCTCACATATATATTGTATGTTTTCATATCTAATGTCATTTTTTATTTGAATTACAAACGACAACGACGCCGTATTTTTCAAATGCACAATTCACTGTTATTTGTATGTGAATCATACACACCGTATTATAACAGCTAATAACCTCCGGTTTATTTGTTCATGTAATGATTGTTCTATACAATCATATTGGTTTTTTTACTCTATATTATCTCAACATTAGACACCGAATCAATTACAAGAAGTAATTTGATGACCTATAGACCCCACCTCATTGATTGATTTTACCGAAATCCTACAAACTCTGCACGCGTTGATCTATATACTTACATTTTGATAACCGGAATCAATTACATTTGAATGTCATGTGGCAGAAAATTTATGACTTGTCCGTTGACGGGTCAGGATTTTAGTTATTCACTGTTCTACGCATTAAACACACACACAAATCTGACTTTTGCATCAACGTCGATGTTGCTAAGGGTATAAGCAATAGGCATGTACGCAGTACAAATGTTACATTTTTGCAATAACAAAAATATAATATGTGTGCGTAAAAACAGAGACAATTGACTGACAAAAATGTTCATTACATGTTCGGCAATACAGAAGAGCATCAATTTTCCACAATATATACAGG
Organism: Atrina japonica; assembly: GCA_030159075.1. Classification (NCBI taxonomy): domain Eukaryota; kingdom Metazoa; phylum Mollusca; class Bivalvia; order Pterioida; family Pinnidae; genus Atrina; species Atrina japonica. Next base: position 470,599 of record BROG01000409.1, on the reverse strand, counting down.
CGTCAAAATATAGTTTATACGGATGTGAAATTGTATGCACAGGAAGTAATTGGAGGCTTTTGTCTGATATAATAAAATGAACCGAAAATCTTAATACATTTGCAGAAATAAATAAATTTCCTGATATTATTTGTTTATTTCGTATTAAATAAAGAATACTAGTTGAGCCGGCCTGGCTGGCTCAGTCGGTAGCGCGCTCGACTCTGGATCGCGAGGTCGTGAGTTCGAGTCCCACGGGTAACAGGTTGATTTCCTGTCTTTCCGATGAGACAGTAAAAACTGGAGGTCCCGTGTCACAGTAGGTGTCGGCACGTTAAAGAACTCTCACTGCTCAATGGCCGTAAGTGCCGAGCATAGACCAAGATTTGAAGCCCTTCACCGGCATTGGTGATGTCTCCATATGAGTGAAATATTCTTGAGTGGGACGTCAAACAAACAAACAAAAGAATACTAGTTTCCCCTCCTCGTCTTTGTCAACAGGATCATCATTGCTCATATTATCATTATTATATCGTTTCATCACTATCATCTTATCTTTAGCTGACCATCATCATCGTCGTCGTCAACGTCATCGTCTTCATCGTGGTTGTCATCACCATAATCATCATTATCGCCATCATCATCGTCATCATCATCATCATCATCATCATCATCATCATCATCATCATCAATAGCAGCAGTTGTAGTAGTAGTAGTAGTAGTAGTAGCAGTGAGCCGACCTGACTCAGTCGGTAGCGCGCTCGAGTCTTGATACAGGTTGGATTCCTGTCTTTCGGATGAGACAGTAAAAATCGAGGTGCGGTGTCACAGTAGGTGTAGGAACGTTAAAGAACCCTCACCGCTCAATGACCGTAAGTACCGAGCATAGGTCAAATTTTGAAGCCCTTCACCGGCATTTGGTGACATCTCCATATGAGTGAAAGATTCTTGAGTGGAACGTTAATAATAAACAAACATACAAGTAGTATTACTATATGTACTATTAGTTTCTTCATTATTTTAATATGAAATAGTACTTTTGTCTCTGTGTTCGTTGTTTTAATGTTGTAGATTTTAAAAAATCTGTTTTCAACATCATTTTCATTATCGGTAATCACAATAATTTCACCTCCTTTTTATTTAAAATATTATTATTAAATCCATTCATTTAGTAATTAATTCTGAATAATATTCTTAAATAGTTTTTAATAATAGATAATCGGATATACTAAATTATCCATAAATCAATTAAAAGGCAGATGATACATTCATAATGAAAGCAATATCATTTATAATGATCAAGTTCCGCCAAATAGCAAAAATATTGGTTAACGATGTATTTCTAGTAAAAATATTTTCTCTGTAATACTCTGTTTAACCGTCGATTTATCGTGACGTCTGTCTTTCCATTTATTCATCTCTGAATTGCAATTATAAACACATTTCGCTAGTACCAACATGTTTCATTGGGTTAGTCGAAATTATTATTTATGTACAGTTTTACATTAACCACACAAATTCCTATGAAAACAGAGAGAGAGAGAGAGGGAGAGAGAGAGAGAGAGAGAGAGAGAGAGAGAGAGAGAGAGAGAGAGAGAGAGAGAGAGAGAGAGAGAGAGAGAGAGAGAGGGATAGAGAGAGAGAGAGTCATTTGGAAAACATATCAATACTTAATGTTATTTATTCTGTGATTATGGACGACATTTCGACACTGGCTAGGCCTTTGTTCTACCACGGCATTGATTATAAGTTTCCGATTTTCATTTGCATATTATAGTGACAGTTTTTGTTTCTGTTTGCTGTTCCACACCATGCACACTCTCGTTCAAAATTTGCTTGCCAGAATTGCTCTTGTCCCCTCAATCAAATCAAAATAACGGCATCAAAAGTATAATCGATAAATGAAATGCTGTAAAATTATTATAAATCAAATCACTGTTACGAGTTATGTTAATGGTGGATTTTGCCCCATGAACTTTTTCCTACACTGTAAAACGTTGGCATGCGACCGTTCATCACTGTCTTAACCAAATTATTCTTTGCCAACATGAGTGTATTTGTTTCCTTACCGTTGGGACGTGTTTGAGCATCAGATAGTAGTATGAGACAATTACTGTCGGAAGGGGGAGAGCGTTGAGGAAATACTTGATTACATACAGTGTATCACTGGCTCAGATTTCACATGCCGATGTAAAATGACTTTGACTACGCTTGTTTTGATCAGCATATGTTCTGTTGATGGGATATTATATGTATTTCTTCAAGACATTAGTTTTATAAAAGTGAGAAACAAACACACGACCGGGGATTCCGTTATTAATCTCGATGTATATACAAAACCTTTGTTGTGCTGATTGAGTAAATCCTTTGACGCCGAATAGACACAGGAACTAAGTTTGTTTTGAAAGAAGATATCGGTAGTCGTATTTGTCAGATTATTACTTATATTATAAAGAATGTGTGATGTGATGAGTTTTTGTTTGATGCCAGTGGTTTTTCTGCTGTAAGTATTCATGTTCTAACTCTTCATAGGAGGGAGCCTGAATTTTTTTTTACAGCTTCTGCAAAGACTTTAGAATTCAGTTCTCGTGCATATCAGCATAAGTTGATTTGTCAATATGATCGCGATCGACATCTAAAACAAAAGATATGATATGAATATCCGGGAGTGAAAATAGTATGTGTTAAGCTATATGTGATGCTAGTATACAGGCTGCCTAGTTATATGTACTCCAACACAAATAAATATAACAACTAGTCGAGGGATGATATTCTCTCTGTCTCTTTTGTGGAAACAACAATAGTCCCATAGTGTCAATTATCTTCACATAACGTGAGATTGGTTTCAAAAGGCATAGCATTAGGTTTCCAAAATAATCGAAGATAAGATAGACAGATCGTTATGGTCAAAATATTGCTAAAATCACTATTATCTGCAGTGGAGGTTATGGTCTTGGAATAAGCGATAATTAAAAGAAAAATCAGTGCAGTTAACATGGAAATCGGTACATTTGTGTCGCGGATAATTCAATTGATTTTATGTTTATTCACCAACGGATCTGCCGAAGTGTTTTACCGACAACATGGTTTAAATATTGTTAAAATCAAGCAAGGAAAAATAAGAGGGGTTACCGTAGAATTCCCAAGAGATAGCAATCTGAACCCAGTAGATGGGTACTTTGGTTTGAAATATGCCTCATTAAGTGAAGGTAGTTTCAGATTCATTCCGCCGGGAAGTTTATACAGGAAATGGCAATATGTTCGGAATGCTGATATAGCTAGTGCTGTGTGCCCTCAAAGACGATACAATCGCAAAATTGATAAATATCCTGATGGATATAATAATACCTTACAACGAATTATGCAATATACAAAACATCAAAATGAAGACTGTCTGTCTCTAAGCCTATACGTACCCATTAGAGGTAAGTTTATTTTCTTCTAAATGCACTCCAACGCCTAGTGTGTCATTTTCTCATTGTTTGTGTCTTGAATCATTTCTTCCTAAAGCTAAATAATGGTTATTTATCCGTTCTTAGAACAGTCAGATGTAAATAAAAAGTGATATCATGATCATAGAAAATACATCTTAGAGTACGTAATGGGCAAGTCAGATTGTATTGTGGAATGGAAATTGCCGTGACATTCAAAGCAGAGTATTCATTGATATGTCTTTGAACAACTGTGTGTCATCATGATCACTTAATATGTTCTTCGCAGTGTTGGCAATTATGTATTAGTCGCTAAGTGAGCATTAATATCCCCTAATCATGGAGTAGCTCTTCAAAACTTACCGCGTATCCATTTAGAATTATGATTTATTGATTTGAACATTTTAACAAGAAGTACATTTTGACAATACAATATTTTTAATGTGTTGTAAATTCCAATACAAACATGTTGAGTTTAGGATCATAAAAGTATCTACAATCTCTCGCGTCTTTGATGAATATTTCTACAACTAATAAAAAGACAAGAACAGCATGAAAATTTAACAAACACAGATACAGTAATGTGGTATGCGATCAAAAGAGGATGATATGCAATTATGATTAAGATCCCACCTGATTTTTGTTTATCTGATTTTTGTTGAATGAAGTGCTCATGTTCCCTGCGTACTGAAGACCTTTGAATACATATTCAGAAAGAAATCTGGAAACATCTCGGTTTTAGAATCATATTTATCTAGAAAATGTGAAAATATATATATATATTACTTTACTTTCATGTCATCACAGCTGACACTTAAATGTTGTGTTCTGTATGGACACATTCAGAATTTACATAGTCGAGAGTAAATCATAATTATAGAGATTCTGAAAGAACTAAGTCATCTTGATATATCTGCTAGTGAGCTTTATTCAAAATGTAGAAATATGCTGTCTGTTGCAAACATCATTTGACCATTCCTTATCAATTGTTGTAATGCTTCAAGATCCTTGTATGAAAATTCCTAACGTCAACTCAAGAACAATAACGACATCGACAGTAGCCTCAGCAATAAAAAGATCACTGGCTCTGAGGACCTTCGTAAAAACAGATATCGGACATGGGATCACAGTCTTTTACTGCAGATGTAGAGTAGAGTATAGTGTAATCTGAAATATGAATATACATAACTAATTGTACATGTTAAATTCTCATCTGGACAGTGGTAATGAATTCTTCTACAAATATCAAATCAGAACACTCGTTCAAAAGAAATTGGAATAACATAAAAATCGTAAATACATTCTTGTTTGAACCTCATTACGTAGTCGACGGGGTAATTACATTTTCCACAATATTATCTCTCAATCTATGTTTAAGTAATTATCTTGATTTTCAAGGCAATAACTGTAAAAAGCTAACAACAGATGGCTAAACACTCAGCTAAGACCTGTCTATCAACATCCACTAAACCAAAGCATCCACAAAATCACGTGGTTCTGTGGTACCTTAACGTACTACTTCCTTACACCAAATGTTGGATATGTAAAATTTACCTTCTTATCAAAACATAATTGGTTATAAGTCTTCATCAAGCGTAAATGTTCGTACTCAAATCTAAAAGAATGAATCCTCATAATTAGATTTTGCTTAGAGACGCTTCGGCAAATAATAATTGATAACAGAGATTTATTTTTATAAGATCCGTCTTTTCTGCATATGAGATAAGGACAAGTCAATTCAACGGAACGGTTTAAGGCTTGTTTTTTCTCTCGTTGATTACATTTTCATAAATCTTGATCTATCGATTAAGCAGGGTAAATATCTTATTAAAGGAAAATATACAAAATTAATAGCTTCACTGACTCTGAGTGTAAAACCCTCTTGCAATGAATCAATATTCCAAATGGTTTCGGCCTTGTAGCATTCGTAGTTAATGTATTAAAAATTATACCCTTCATACTAACAAAATATGTATTATTTGCAGGTGAATATTATGGCTTTTGCTACCGTAATCAATTGCAACAGAAATTATTTTTTTCCTAATGTTTGTTTGTCTAGTTTCAGTTTCCTAGAAAGATACACATTTCATTAAACTCATAAATTATTCAATTAAAAATATGTCAAATGTTTTCAAACACAATGAATGAGTGATATATGTTGTTCGAAATATCATTCAATATATTTAAATTCCAATCAAAAGAAAAACTGCAGAAAATATATGCTTATAATCTAGGGACACTCAATGGCATGGGAATATTTGCAAAATTGAATACTGAGTGATTATACAAATATCAATATTTGTCTTTTATTATGCTCTTTTCAATAATTTAATTGACGTATTTCAGTAAACAAACTAGGCACGAAAGTATCATTTTCATTAGGTGTCACGCGGGTTTTATTTTTCACTATATCAATCATATCACAGAACAGGTATCATTTTAAATGATACATTATTCGTACCATAGTTATCATTTCATATCATATATCAATCGTATCATATGACAGTTATCATGTGATATGGTATATCAATAGTATCATGATAGTTATCCTCTGATAGACTTATCGATTGTTTCATATAATAGTTCCATGTGATATGATATATCAATCGTATCATGTAATAGTTACCATGTGATATTATATATAAATCGTATCATGTAATGGTTATCATGTGATATGATATATCAATCGTATCATATGAACATCATTTTATTATATCATATAGCAATTTATCATATGATATCACGTGATATGATATATCAATCAGATCATGCATTATCCTATGGGAAATTATGGGTACACTTTTCTCAAATGGCTGTGATCAGGGTAATAATTTCATATTTTGGATTAACCAACTGATAGAAAATAAGCCCTCCTCTGAATTTTCCACATGTCCTTTGTTCACATTTTTCTTGATATTTGTATACTGTCTCTTTGACCTACTGAGAGTTGTTAATTTGTACCCGTGCTTTATGACATACTATGTCCATAATTGTATATGGTTTTTGAAGAACAGTCAGGACCTTTTACTTCTAAAAGTTCTACATGGTTTGCTCGTTTCTATAATATAAGCCCAGTCAACATTAGTCTGTCGTGATGGAAGGGTTAATAACTAGATTCTTCTTGCGAAATAAAGATATCATGATGCACATTGACTTTATCATCTTTGAATTACTTGTTCTGAAAGTTAAACAATCAACAAGTTATTGGTAACGGAACAAAGTGTTTAAGTCGATTGCAGTTCATACAGATCATTACTATGTCCTACAATTGCAATGGCGAATGATAGGTGTGCATTAGCCACCCAATTGTTGCAGCCATAACTAATAGATAAATCAATGCAACGACATGGTTGCCTGATAATACATTCTCAGAAATCATTTTGACATCTCTAATATATTAAGTGCTTAAAAGTATCCTTACTGTAAAGAAGAACAGCATACGAGAGTCTTGGGATACGTATTTATTTGGTGAGATGGCAAAAAGCTATAGATTTTTCGTCCCTAGCAGACTATCGTTTCAAAGGAAATGTTATCACGGCATAAAATGTTTTGAAGGGCAAACAAACCTCTAGATGTTCTTCAATTTACCATTAAGAAAAATAATTCTTCTGTATAACACTCAATGGGTCGTGAAATTAAAATGAATTTCAAATCCTCTTTATGTATAATCTGTAAAATTCTGACAATGAATCATAGGAATACTTTAACACACTATGATCTGTCTCGGTTTATCTTGTCGGAAACATTTAATGTGATATTTTAAAAGCAATCGCCCATTATTCTTAGTCAAGCTAATATGATTGGATATAGGTATAAATCAAAAGCACGCACATTACCAATGGTCGTCAAATTATGGCATGGAAGAAAGATATGTTATGAACTTCAAACATATTTCATATTTAGAAAGTTTAGTTCTGCAATTTCTCAAGAATTGTATACCTTCACCCTGGCTATGATTTTTCATCATTTAAGTTAACCGAATGAAAACAAAAATAATTTGAAAAATGTTTTCTGTCAATGTTATAAATGTTCATTGCTCTCCTCACAAGGAGGTTTTTGACAGAGGACCCTCGCAACATTGGCAATAATCCATAGCACCAGTAAAAATTTACACACTTCTCTTCTTTGTTTGAAATTTCTCCGTATTATATGGGAAATGAAATTCGTAATGGGCGTACACCAACATAAAAACCATCAATATACAAACATATTACACAGACATTCATGATAGATGGCGACTTATCCAATGTAAAATCTGTATTCTTAGAAAATATATTTAATGAACGAGAGATAATCAGGTTCCTATACATAACAATTCAAACATGCAGCTGTGACAGATCATGTTTACGTTCAATCTTCTTAGTTATTTTGCTTTGAAAATCATGACTGCAAATTGCAGTTTTATCAGACATTGTATTCACCAGGATATCTATCATTTATTATATATCATGTTCTTCGTCTATCATATGTGTGTCCCGGATGTCAGAGTCTGAGGGACTTTAGCTTATTATTCCTAGTTAAGTCAAATTTCAGTTATATCAATACAGAGGACTAGATAGACCCTAAAAGGTATTTGTTTGTAGAAGTGAAATCGGAGGACTATTTTTCTTTATTCGTCTTCTTTGAAATTATCGTGTGCGCCTAGTATAAATGTTAATTCAAATTGCCTTTAATGAATTAGACCTGCTTTATCTAGTAAAATCTATTTTCTCATAAATAAGTTCAATTATGCCAAAATAACAAAAAGTATTAAACCTTCAATGCTAAAAATGAAATATCTTGTTTAATTGATAAAATAGTGTTTAATTTCACCAAAATTACCATAATGAGTATAATTGTGATTTTGAAGTAAGTTAAACCAAGTTTGTCAAGATTATTAAAGTAAAGACGCCAAAATCATGTGAAAAAATGAAACCCCAGTTTTTGCCAGAGTTTTACTGAGAAGACCAATAACTTATTAATATGATTATCTTTTTAAACATCTAAAATTTTGAATAATCTCCAGGTTAACTTTTGTTAGGGGTAACATGCATAATATAAGTAAAACTAATGCAACCACTATATATTGGTGCAATAAAGTATATTGATTATAGATCTACTTGCGAGTACATGCTATGGACATTGTGGCCTATATGCTCTTGTTTTCAAATAAATGTCTTCAACAGTAGTTCTAAATATTGGTTAACATTAAAGATGATCGAGTATTGATAAAAAGTCCCAATATATATATATATATATATATATATATATATATATATATATATATATATATATATATATATATATATATATATTATATACAAACACACTCACACACACAAACACACACACATATATATATATATATATATATATATATATAGAGAGAGAGAGAGAGAGAGAGAGAGAGAGAGAGAGAGAGAGAGAGAGGAGAGAGAGAGAGAGAGAGAGCATCATCATTTTGTCATTATCGTAAGCATACGCAGTTATGAAGCCTCACTTAACCTCTCAAGTATATTGATAATTTATTATACCTCTATTTAAGAGGTGTCATACTTCTGTTGGTCTGTCGAATTGAATGTCAATATCTTAGATATGTGAATATCTTAGATCTTGGTAAATTATTAATACAGCTGCACATATATTGAGTTAAGTATTTTGTTTTAGAAATTAGCATTATATCTTTCATAATGTTAACGAGCGTAGATATACCTCAAGATGCTCTTTCGTTAGCGGAGAACCACTTACATATCTCATTACATGTAATTTAACATAACAACAGTTGTTGAAAGCATTTATTTGTTCCACTTATACAAATAAGCCCACTTAAAATCATGATCGATATGTTTTCGTCTTGTTCATCAGCCCAATGTCATCAAAGACATATCTGGAGGAGTAATCCCGAAAATCTGAACATATATTTTGAATAAGCAAAACAAAACAGACATACAGACTGAGAGATAATAGAAAGAAAGAAAGATATTTAAATGGATAGATCGATAGATAGATAGATAGATAGACAGATAGATAGATAGATAAATAGATAGATAGATAGATAGATAGATAGATAGATAGATGGATGGATGGATAGATAGATAGATAGATAGATAGATAGATAGATAGATAGATAGATAGATAGATAGATAGATAGATAGATAGATAGATAGATGTGGGTGTTTTAATTACAGTCATAAAGAAATACAAGCAAATCGTTTTCATTATCTTTTTTCACAATATAAAAATAAAATATTAAACGCCAGTGTGATAAATTGCATTGTCAGAGTAAGCATACCTTATCGACCGGTCACGCCCACCACGAGTTCAGAGTCAAATACAAATGCAAATAGTCATTACAAATTCGCTTGTAGTAGATAATTTATCGAAATATTTTATGAAACAATTTTAGAGGTGTTTTTTCACAATTTGTCTAAAATCGTTGTATTTCTTTTAGAGTATATATCATTGCAAACGTTTACATATTTCATCACCTCTCCACAAAAAAATATTATGCAATATGCTTACTCCAGACGTACGGGATAAATGATGTAATATCTTATTTGAGATGAACACTTTTCCAATAGTGATTTTATTGCTAAAGACATCAAAATAATAAAAGCACTGTGTTATGTACATAGGATCATTTACTACTCTATAGAATCATTCTAACGTACTTGTGCGTGTCTATAACATGTTTTATTGCGCTAGTAAGAATTGATACACAAAATAAAGGCAACATTATATTTATATGCACGAGTATAAGTTCAATGGTCATAACCGCTACCACCGTCTCCGGTAATATTCTTCAGTCCGTCCTACATCGATTTCCCAGCTATGCAGTTTAATGATAGCACTTCAGATATTTCCAGCTCGTTTCAAACTGCTCCCATTCGTTCACAAGTAGTTAATTAGTTATATCCGTTGGGTATGTTCATTGCAAGATGAAAGGGAACGAGGTTTTCGGATTTGCTAGCAAATTCTATTTATCTGATAACTGTTAGATAATAATATTTCATGCTTCTATAAAGAATAAACTCTACTGCAGTTTTGTTTTATAATGTATTTTTGATTGAAGTATTTGCTTAAGTCTGTCGAACTCGTTTTGACGTTTCCTTGCGATAAAATGTCCAAGTGGCAATCATTCTAAAATAACAAATGCCTTATTACACTATAATGCGAGTCACTAAATATCCCATTAACACATAATCAACGAAATAAATGGGACTTTATTCAATTTCTTTCTTTATTTGTTATTACTATTTGGCTTAATTTTATTTTCATTTTAAAATCCAGGACCTTTGTATAATAGATCTGATTTTATTGGAAATTCTTTTTATTACGTCCCTCTGCTGTCTTCATTATTTTGTTAATATCCACATTCATATATCAGTAACAATCAATTTAATAATGACTATATTTGCCACAAAATTAAATTTATGTAAAGTTATGATTTAAACTTGTATTTCTAATGTAGATAAACACTGGAAATAAACATACAATGCTAATACCTTCATTCGTAACAGAGTTATAATATTCAAAACCCAACCAACTATATTCCAGCCAATTTTACATAATTTTTTTTGAAATTTCATATTTTGATTTAACCTTGAAATGAACACTGGAGTAAATGATAGTCATTTAATGATTTTCTGTAAAATATTACTTTTCCCTTTTTCTTCGTTTTTGTCCTAGGATCATATTGCTACAATAGTCGGGGAGGTGTGATCAACCATACGGGGCACTATCCAGCACTGTTGTGTATTGAATACGTCACTGAAACGTCAGCGGTTACATTGTCTGTTTATATTCTACTTTCAGTTGCTTACACTTGATTGTCAGTCTTTCAAGACACCTTATCCCATTCCATCACACCTGTTCTCGCCACATCAAAATTTTACATTGTGGTATTTTATCCCTCATCAAATGAATGTTAGATTTCTTTATGATACCTGGTCGCACGTGCACCTAATACACCTAATTCTTAACATCATTTCTTGATAGAAAATGGATCGTTGTTACTCAATTGATACATTTTATTTTGAAATCCATCTCTTCCCTTTAACATATGGCGAGATTGCAAAGACAATAAAATATTTACTTTGAATAACTATCATAAGACTGCAATATCTATTGTATTGACGACATACATATCGTATGTACAGTTGCATATACGACATGCATTTTTGTAATACCAATTATATGAAATAGAAAAACTTATATATTGATAAATATCTCGAATATTCTATTGTTAACACTATCTTGTCTGTATTTTATATATGTACACATTTAGTTTTTGTACTTTAACATGTCTAACGATATACACATACATATGCCATTTACTGGTTTCTCAATAATAATGTGATTTCGTAGACATTTATGCGTGTTCTCATTTTTTTCGAACGAATGACTTAGTATCAGTTCGTCTGCTGGGAATAAATTAGCTTTTTTGACGTATTTACATTTTGTCCGTGTTGTAAAGATGAGAAAGTACGTGTAAGCCACAAATATAAGATAAGTTGCCCACTTAACTTCAGACAGCAAAGAAACAGAAGTGCATACCAATCGTCCTTGTCATTCGTAAACATGTCCATTACATGTTGAAGTGCAGACATATTCACTAAACTTTAGGTGTGGGTACTTATTGATCTCGCCCGACAACGTCTATGTCGCTCTAAGTTACCTTGGAATAACATTGGACATCTTCCAAGCTTTATATAGCCTTTACCAATATATCATAAAAATAAATTATAATTACATATAGTTTTACTTATGTAAAATGTTCAAATAAATAAGATGTCACATTTATTATATATTTCCTTATTTCGATATGGTTTCTCTGATGATCCTTTTCACGATATTATGAAGGCGTGGTGTAAATCAATATTGTTTCTATTTGTTTTTTCAATAGATTATGGCGCTAAGTCGTCTGATTCTAGTTCTATTATATAATATTGTATGATTGTAGTTCTCTTTGAGTACATACGTCGTGTACTTTATTAATGTGTTATGACATGTATATAATCATACACTATTACAGAATATGTATTAGATCGAGTTCGGTAATCACCTCCTGTCTAGCCCTACTTTTTGTCTTGACTATAACTGGTATTGAAACAGATGCTTTTAATGTTGATCGACAGGCTAGTTATGAAAACCATAGAATTCAATGGTAACACCATCGACTTAACACTCCTACACTATGCTTGCAATCGCCCAAAATCATTAATTAAAATAGAGAAATCTTTAAGGGGTCATTAGCTATGTTTTATTCAAAACATTTTCGTTCTTTTTTACTACTTAGATAGATATACAATAACAAAAGATATACACAGGCATAAAATTCTTAAATTCCTATATATATTGTAAAAATTGCTTGAGAAATCCAGATTTGCAATTATTCACTTGCCACTGATTAATTCCACCTTACTATTTGTATATGCATACCAAACTGTACCTGACCTTATTTTAACAAAATGTATAGGAATATAAGATTATTTATGCTATGTATAGTTTTTATTTGTAATTGTCTATCTAGTACATTTACTAAAAAAAGTAGAAAAAATCGAAATATATTTTGGGTAAAGAACAGCTAATGCTTTGTATAACTTCAAATTGTGATATATTGTGTGGTGATTTCATTTATTATATTACTGTTGCAATTCAACTGAAATCTATATTTAGTTTATATCAAACCTTGTTTACTATGAAATATAGATATTAGTACTGTGGAAAAAACGATATTATCAATTCCTCACTCGCCTGCATTGGAATTTATATTTCACAAATGATCCGATATGCCAGGGCGTGTTCAATATATGAACATTTCATATAAAGATATAAACTACTCACTCACAAATTATTGACGCAGTTATATCGAAAGCCTCGTTTGATGTCAACGTTCCGCAAATTAAATCAGTATTTCTATATCTTTTATTATGATATATGATAAAACATTACAATCAAAACTAAATGCATTCCTCTATTACCACAGATCGCATATTCATTGTATTCACACTTAAATGATAATTTTAAAATTTTGAAATGTGACATTCTGAAATTTTTATTGATGATTGAATTTAATTGGTACAGAAACGCCTACTCGTTTAAATAATTACATTTTTTAAGTTGTGAATCTAACCTATGTTAAAATAAGTGTTCAAAAGATTGGTCATAATGTTTTTGTCTTCGTTTATGTCCCAAACAAGGCCCTCCCTGGTTGAAGTACAACTTTTATGTTCATTTTATCTGAAGAGTTACAATCTCGAAGTTCGCGTACTATGATTTATATTTCACAAGTGTTATTTCAAATTAACTTCCATATCTCGTGAGACGATATAATGCATTCGTAAGCATCAGTTGTAACTACATGTTTATTTTCATAAATCAGTTATTCAGAGCAAGGAGTCTTTTACATATGACTTCCCAATCACAATATAGGCGAATGTTGCGGTCGCAATCTCAGGCAAATTTGTGACATAATTAATATAACTGGAAAAAATACACTTATCTTTTATCAGGCACTACATTGTAAACAAATATACCCCAAAGCAATGACCTTATTAATTATGCTAATTCCTCTGTTTGTAGGAGAAAAATATAGAGACAATATTCATGTTTTATAGTCGAAAACATTCAATTTATCAATTTTTTTCTTAATCAATAACTTGTTTGATATGATAGAACAAATACCAGAAATAGACTTGTGTAGCATAGGCAAACGCTGTTGTAGTGGATATTCGGTTAAGCACTTACGTATGGATTTTGTTTCTCCCGTAAATTAAATTCGGCAATTAGCGAGTACAAAGTATTGTCTTTGATTCTGAAGGTTTAACACAGTACTAACATATAAATTTCAGATCACCATAACTATCAGATGTTTCATTTTGGGAAACCATCATAGAAATGTAGTCTTTGAAGAAATCTACCAAAATTTCTACAGCTTTTCCTCTTGTTAATATCTCACAGTATATATAAATCATTTCAAACACTGTTGTCTCCTATCATTTCGACGGACGTTTTGGAATATCCAAAACCACTTTAATAGCAGACAGAAAATAGAATTGATCTCTATCTGCAGATGACGTGAAATTCCTTCATACAGTAAATTTCACTGTAAACTGCTTCTCATTTAAGGCCTCTTTCATAGTTTTTGCTTGTGTGTTTCACTTAAGTACAAGTGTTATGACGGCATGATATGGACATATTCAATATTTATATACTCTTTCACTTTCAGAAAGAGAGCAAAAACCAAAGCAATTAATGGCGACCTTTGGTATTTCATACATGTATAATTGTTTGAATAATGCAGCAATTGTAGGGATACTATCGATGAAGATCTATGACACTGATTACTGGAAGATATCATTGATTGTTTGCTGTGGCAGAACACCGAATTGACAATAAAAGTAAACCTTATGTGACTGGCACTTGCAATTTAAATTTAAATATTACCTGGTTCAAACTAAAATTGTACGGTCATGGGTCGCTGTGGAGAAGAACAAGCAATTTAACTTTGCATTCCAAAAGTGATATCTGCTGAGGGTTCCAATATTCACCACACCCTAATCCAACATCTAAACTATTTAAAATTTGACAAATTTTCTTCCAGTAGTAACGGCACTTCCATGGCTGTGTGGTAGAAGCATCGAGCATTGAACCATGAAATTTCTCACTTCTGGTCAGCGCAGGTTCGAGCGCCGCTGGGATTTAAGCTGATTTTTGTAAGAATGTTTGCCAGTTTACTTGTGGAAAGCTAGTGGTTTCTTATTGGGTATATTGTAACTGGGCTCTGTCCTCTACCATTAAAACATGGTCACCACCATATAACTAAAACTTCATACAGTGTGGCTTAAAACACTATTCATAATCAAAGTTTAAATACAGTAGTAACAGTAATATAATTTGTGGTTCAGGTATGCTATCTAAACTGTTGAAAATTTGTATTTCAATGCGTTGTATGTACGGGTTTCCTCGGATAAGTGGTTTTAACATATTGCACGCATCGGGTATGGTGATAAATCGTTTTCAAAGTCTGTATGTAAATTGTATATATAAATGTAAATTTATGTAAAGTCTACGTATAGAGTCCAATATGATGCTTCAGTTCTTAGCACTTGGCATATGTTGATGTTGAATAGACATATGTTTTACTACGCTGAACTGAAAAGAAAAGTGCAATATCGAAGGACACTGTTTATACTAAGAAACTATAAAATATCCCAAATTTATATCAGTGGTTCATATGTAATAATAAGAATCGAGTTTTTCTCAGTTGAATTAAGTTTAACATAATTTTGAACATTATGTCATATTAACAGGAGAACAACTAGCTTTAGCGGAGACAAACTAATTTTATGGTTGAAAAATTAGATTTAATTGGGAAACATAAGTTTTATTTCATGAACGTGCCATTAGTGTGCCGTATACAATACTATTCTTTCGCAGTAGTGAATAAAAGCTAAATAAGAAGCCATTTTATGTGTGGAATAAAAATAAATTCGCACCTGCAGAATGACATTAGAAATAGTGTAGATACATTAACAAGACAAATTGCTTGAAAGATTTCAGTGATTATATCTTAAAGATAAAGTGAGTTAGTGGTAAACTAAATTATGTATCTTAGGGGTTAAATTATAACTTTCATGTTGTAAAATGTTACAAAACACAATTTACATATAAACATTTGCATCACACAATCTTTGGAAATGAAACACAGAAAGCTAATTTCACCGAACATTTGTGTGTTTTCTCCGTAACAACGTATCCACTATGTCATGTTAGATCATTGCCCACCTTTCAGACTCTCCTAAAACTGAACATAAATTTGAACGTGACTGAATCCAATAAATATCTGTAAAAATAGTAATTGTGTGAAGGTAATTATTTTTACTTGTGTTTTTGTCGTAAACTCGGAGTGATAAACACATAGACAGGAACGTAAATCATTCCTGACATAATGTGATGGACAACTTAAAATGTTTTCCGCAAGTAATCCAGCTAATGTATATTTCTTTAATAAAAGTGGAAATAGTTTTTCTTAACATTAGTGAACAAAAAGTATTTTTCACATAATACAAAGTTACCTTTTTGTAAATTAATTTTATGTTACAGGTTTAAACGTTAAAAACAATTACAGCGGTAGGTGTGTATGTTTACATTAGCAAATATCATAAAGATAATATCAAAATTAGAGTTTTGCACAAAAAGCCAAAAACCAAATGCTCAATCCGATCGTTTTTGTCAATATGACTTCATCAGATTAGCTCGAATTTTAAATATATGTAGAATTCCGAAACAAAAATGCCAAATAAATAACCTAAATGTATTCCGAAATCCGTGTATAAGTAACCTCTGTAAAAAGATGACTTTGTTAGCATAGGAGGAGTATAAATCACTGAAACACTGAAAAGTGAACCTAGGGACACTCAGGAAGGTGTGGGTGCATATCTTGTGCGTTTTGAACAAAGGTAGCAACTGTTTATGTGTCATGCTTTAGGAATAATAAGTGACATTTAATGGTATTTAGGATGAGACTTAAGACCGAGGTTCCATCTCTTGGCCTTCTTGAGTTTGATACGTTATATACCATAAAGTACAGATACCAAAGTATTTAAGTACGGATAATTATCCCGGCGTTATTATACGTCTATAGCACATGTATAAAATTGAAGCATTTCCATTACAGCTGTCCCTATAAGTGAAACAAATTTTAGCAGGGCGTTCAACTACAAAAAAGGAAACAAAATAATCTAGTCGAAGATCACCACTAAAAACCAAAATTTTCCTTTTCACTTTCGATCGTAATGTAGCAACCGTAAGCATATTTCCGCATCGCTACAATTTTGTATTTCATCATAAGAGAAACATATTTCAATCTCTGGCTTGTGGCTCGATATTGGTTTCTTGGTATTCAAAATTTAATTTAGACTCTTCGCCTCCATCCAAGATATTGTTAAAATTGGAACTGCCTTCACTCTGTAGATCTGATCTTGTTTTCAATTATCGGTAATGATTTTTATATCTAGTCAATGTTTATTTAAAGAACAATTTCACAAAATTATATAGTTTGAAATACGATTTCTGCTGATATAGAGTATTGCGTTGCTGAGGGGAGTGGTGACGCTGAACATATGTAACGAAATAATTATCTGAATATTTTTGTTGTCAATAATTGTTTTTAATATAAAATGTTATTGAAATGATATAATCTTCACAGTTTACGTGATTTCTGTGAAATGTTCATTTATACAATGTCATGTGATCATATTTAATCCACTCAGAAAATTCTAAATATAAAATGTGATCTAATAACATGACTTGAGAAAAGTTATGCTATGTTTAACTGCACCTAAATCACAAAAATTAGTTTAACCTAATTTTTCTTGAGAAAAACCTAGTTTAACTGAGAAAAACTATATTTAACATTAGTGAGTATTAATATGATTTTGGTGCAGTTAATCCTAGTTTTTCTAAGTTAAATCTAGTTTTTCTCCAGTTAATGTTGGTAACAAGAAAAACTTGGATTAACTGGATAAAAATTAGATTGAACTCGTAACCCACTTTAACTGGAGAAAAACTAGGTCTATCCTTAGATATTCGGCGTGCTTCATCAGTTAAACCTAATTTTTCTCAGTTAAACCTAGTTCCTCTTCAGTTTAACCTAGATTTTCTCAATAACCCACAGAAACTGGAGAAAAACAAGGTTTAACTGAGAAAAACTAGGTTTAACTACGCCAAAATCACAAAAATGAGTTTAACCTAGTTTTTCTCGAGAAAAGCCTAGTTTAACTGAGAAAAACTATATTTAACTGCGCCACAATCACATTAGTGAGTATTAATATGATTTTGGCGCAGTTAATCCTAGTTTTTCTAAGTTAAATCTAGTTTTTCTCCAGTTATTGTTGGTTACAAGAAAAACTTGGATTAATTGGAGAAAATTTTGGTTAACTTAACAAACTAGGTCTATCTTGAGACAAATTAGGATTTACTCATTGCTGTATTTTCGGTGTGCTTCATCAGTTAAACCTAGATTTTCTCAATAATCCACATAAACTGGAGAAAAACAAGGTTTAACTGAGAAAAACTAGGTTTAACTGCGCCAAAATCACAAAAATGAGTTTAACCTAGTTTTTCTCAAGAAAAAAAAATAGTTTAACAGAGAAAACTTAGGTTTATCTGCGCCAAATAACATTAATGAGTATTTCGCGCAGTTAATCCTAGTTTTTCACAGTTAAACGTAGTTTTTCTCCAGTTAATTTGGGTTGCGAGAAAAATTAGGATTAACTGAAGAAAAACTAAATTTATCTGAGAAAAACTAGGTTTAACTCCTTTATGTGATTTTGGCGTGCCAAATGTCAATTATCATATTGTGTAGAAGTATATTTATGTACTGAAAATAATTGATTAATTAATTTCCTTAATCTTATCATGACTTTTCAATGTAATAAAATGATTTCACAAATTTGATATGAATTTAATCAAAATATAAACATAGCATCTGTTGCGTAATAGTTATAACACTGGTTGTTCAAGTTTTACAATTCCATTTTACTAAACGATATGCCTGGTCTCTCGTAACAAAGCGTTTAATTTTTTGCAATTTTCAAATTGAACTTTTTTTGCTAAACTAAACAATATGTGATGTTTTGTAAAATTCCTTCATAAGGTGTCAATAATATTTGATAGAGTATAAATTAAATCGTTAATTGCTACGATGTATAACTTTCACCAAATCTCAGATGACACAGATATAGTATACAAATTTCAGATACAAGAGTCATTTATTTACGCCATACCAACCGTGATCCATGAAAACAATCACTTCAGTTACTGCCAATATTTTTCTCTTGATTTATGTCACTCGCTACACAATTACCAATGCCAAACACTATTATCATGCAAAAACACTCGACACAGAAAGATAGATCTTTTTTCTTTGAAACTGAGATTTTGTTGTGTTATCCAAAAACTCGTTGTTTTCTTCCTTTCTTCATCACGTGAGACTAAGCCATCGATATGATCGTCGTGCAAGTAGGAAATGGTGGAATTATTGGCTGCCAGCGAAATAACTTGTTAAATAGATATGACGATACACCTGCAGAGCTACAATTAAACCAAAAGTATACGAAACTCTGTGAATTCTAATTTTGCTTTGCAATACTATAAAATGTTCTGGCAACGAATTTTATGTCCTAGATGACGTTTTGGTAGCAACGGGAATATAAAAAACCGTTATAGTGACACCTTTTCCCCTATTTGTTCGACAAGGGTATCAACGTAGATACACGTGACTCCGATTTTAGCAAGAGAATTTACTTTAAGCATAAACTAATGAAATATTGTATGGTATATGAACATGTAATTGAAATAAAAACAATCAAGAGAAATAACTAACACGGTTGGATTTTGGCTACATAATTTCGCATGATTCAGATAACAAATCATGAAGACATTCTATCGATCATTATAACTCCAACCTGTAATATGCCAAAATCACATTAAACCCTAGTTTTCTCAGTTTTTAAATAACCTTATCCCGTTAAATATAGTTCTCCTAATTAAATCACATTAAATGGAGAATATAATAGATTTAGTTGAGAAAACTAAAATCTAAACTTCTCTTTCCAGGAGAAACTAGTTTGATTTGGGAAAAAATAGATTTAACTGTGTCAAAAGTCATTTTGGCGATGCATACTTATTTTTCTCAGTTTAATATATTTTTCTCCATTTACGTCAAAATCACATCAATGAGTAAAATAAAGTTTTAATCGAAACTGGCGTTCACTGAGAAAAACTAGGTTTAACTGGTAAAAAACCTAGGTTAACTTAGAAAAAACCCTAGATTCAACTCATAAATGTTATCTGTGCGTGCCACAGATGTCTTCAAATACCTATTACTTCTATGCGTTCTTTGGGATGACATACACGAAAACACTTTATTATGATAAAGCTTTTATTTAATCAAAATTGAAACATAGGATCATGGTGATTTCTACAAATGTTAGTTTCTTGGCGTCACCGATATTCTGTGACGGAGATATATAGTGAAAAGGTTTTCATAAAGAAGCGTATACTGATTATTTTCCATTAGATAGAAATATCAAGAGATTTAAATTTTTTGTTACATCCATTGTTTTCTACTTTGAAAATCATCATAACGTGTCATATTCCGGGAAACGAATTTATATCCCTAGGATTTCCTACTGAAATCTACT